>CAUYLG010012960.1:0-143557 GCA_963573385.1 Cacajao melanocephalus | reverse complement strand
GATATCCAGGACTTGAACTCAGACCTGGAACAAGTAAACTTAACAAATATTTACAGAACTCTCCACCCCAAATCCACAAAACATACATTTTTCTCAGTATCACGTTACACCTATTTTAAAAGTGACCACATGATTGGAAGTAAATCACTTCTCAGCAATTGCATAGCATTTCACAGGTTTAAATAAAATATTGGTTGGCTGCTTGTTTGTTATTGTCATCCCTTATTCCTTCCTGTCTCCATTGTTAAGCACAGTTATTGGCATAAAAGAGATTTTTAATACCCAGTTTTAGACTGCATTCTAGCCTGGGCAATAGAAGAAGAATCCCGTTCTCTCTCCCTCTTTCTCTTCCTCTTTCTTTCTCTCTTTCATTCTTTTTTTTTCTTTCTTTCACTCTTTCTTCTTTTCTCTTTTTCTTTCTTTCAAAAAAAAAAAAACGTATCTATGAGATTATTCCTCTTTCATAAATCATCAGATTTCATCCTTTTTGGTTCAAAGATTCTTTAACACTCTTAAAAAGACCTCGAAGAGCTTTATGTGGGTCATGTTTATCAATATTTACCATATTTGAAGTTAAAACTGAGAAATTAAAATTTTTTTTTGAGACAGTTTCACTCTTTTGTACAATGGCATGATCTCTGATCACAACCTCCACCTCCTGGTTCAAGCTATTCTCATGCCTCAGCCTCCCAAATAGCTGAATTACAGGCGCCTGCCACCACGCCCAGTTACTTTTTGTATTTTTAGTAGAGACAGAGCTTCAGCATGTTGGCCAGGCTGGTCTTGAACTCCTGGCCTCAAGTGATCTGCTTGCCTCAGCCTCCCAAAGTATTTTTTGTTAAGATGGAGTTTCTCCATGTTGACCAGGCTGATCTGAAACTCCTGGGCTCAAGTGATCTGCCCACCTCATCCTCCCAAAGTGTTGAGATTACAGGCGTGAGGCACCGTGCCAGCCAAAGACTGAGGTTTAGATATTGAAAGTATTTGCGTAGGGCAGAGCTGGAATTTAAACCTAGACCTGTTTGACTTTGAACTTCTTTATGTTTTGTTGTGTCTTTCTTAACTGCAGATATTTCTAAAAGTTCTCATTTTTGTGTTTTGGTCCATTCTATGTTGCTGTAACAGACTACCTGAGACTGGGTGATTTATAAGAAAAGAGATTTATTTCCGTCACGGTTCTGCCAGCTGGGAAGTATAAGAGCATGGTGCCAGCATCTGCTCAGCTTCTGGTGAGGGCCTCATGCTGGTTCCACTCCTGGCAGTAAGTGGAAGGAGAGTGGGCATGTACAGAGATCACATGGTGAGGAGGACGCCAAGCTTGCTCTCTCTCTCTTTTTTTTTTTTTTTTTGAGATTAGCTATTTTTACCCAGGCTGGAGCGTGGGCAACAATCTTGTCTTTGGCAACCTCCACCTCCCAGGTACAAGCGATTCTCCTGCACCTCAGCCTCCTGAGTAGCTGGGATCACAGGCGCCCACTCCTACACCTAGCTAATTTTTTATATTTTTAGTAGAGACAGGGTTTCACCATGTTGGCCAGGCTGGTCTCAAACTCCTGACTTCAGATGATCCACCTGCCTCAGCCTCCCAAAGTGCTAGAATTACAGGCGTGAGCCACCGCGCCCAGCCATGCCAAGCTCTTTTAAGCTACATTCCTGAAAGTGCATTTACCTATTCATGAGGGATCCACCCTTATGACCTAAACCCTTCCCACTAGGTCCCACCTCCCAACACTACCACATTGGGGATCAGATTTCAACATTGTGGGGTGAACAGACCACATCCAAACCATAGCATTGTGTGTCATTGGATTTAACTCTCCGTAGGTACACTTAATGTTTTTCCCCTCCCTAATCTGATTGTTAGGTGTGGACATTGCAAGCAGTTTGCTCCAGAATATGAAAAAATTGCCAACACATTAAAGGATAATGATCCTCCCATTCCTGTTGCTAAGATCGATGCAACCTCAGCGTCTATGCTGGCCAGCAGGTTTGATGTGAGTGGCTATCCTACCATCAAGATCCTTAAGAAGGGGCAGGCTGTAGACTACGAGGGCTCCAGGACCCAGGAAGGTGAGCTGGTACCTGAGCTGGTGGAGGAAGAACTCCTTCCCCCAGGAACAGAAAGTGCAGGGAATGGGAATTTGGGTAATAGAGGAAGAAAAGTTGAGGGTACCAGGGACTGACTTTCTTAGGAGCCCTAGCCCTCTGGAATGTTTACTTGTTCTTGGGGCAGCAGAAGGCATCTTTATGTTTCAGACTCTGCAACTCAAGACTTGGTCAGGAGTGTTAAGAAATGGGCCAGACACGGTGGCTCACACCTGTAATCCCAGCACTTTGGGAGGCCAAGGTGGCTGGATCACTTGTGGTCAGGAGTTCAAGACCAGGCTGACTAACATAGTGAGACCCAATCTCTAAAAATACAAAAATTAGCTGGGTGTGGTGGCTCATGTGTGTAATCCCGGCTACTTGGGAGGCAGAGGCAGGAGAATTGTTTGAACCCGGGAGGTGGAGGTTGCGGTGAGCTGAGATTGTGCCATTGCATTCCAGCCTGGGTAACAGAGTGAGACTCTGTCTAATAAAATAAATAAAGGCGGGGCGCGGTGGCTCATGCCTGTAAGCCCAGCACTTTGGGAGGCCGAGGCAGGTGGATCACGAGGTCAGGAGATCGAGACCATCCTGGCCAACATGGTGAAACCCCATCTCTACTAAAATACAAAAAGCTAGCCGGGCATGGTGGCAGTCACTTGTAGTCCCAGCTACTTGGGAGGTTGAGGCATGGGAATTGCTTGAGCCCTGGAGGCAGAGGTTGTAGTGAGCCGAGATCGCACCACTGCACTGCAGCCTGGCGACAGAGCACTACTCCATCTCAAAAAAATAAATAAGTAAAAAACAAGAGTGTTAGGAAATAACATCAGAGGCCAGGGTTCTGGGTTGTGGTCTAGAGCAGTGGTTCTTAATGTTTAGCAAGCATCAGTCACTTGGAGGGCTTGTTCAGATTGCTGGGCCTCAGTCCCAGATTTTCTGATTCAGTACATTTCAGCCCAGACACAGCGCAAGTCAGGCCAGATAATCTGCATTTCTTACAGGCATGCAGGGCTTACCTTTGCTACCAGCTCAAACCCATGTGATGAGAACCACAGGCGCAGAGAGCCACATCCAGGGGTTCTCCGTGGATGTCTGCAATCTGGCATGATGGATCCCTGCCTGGCTCACATTAGCCACTACATAAATTTTATTAAGTAAATGAACCAATAAAATCATGGTATCCTTTAGCAAGGGCATATCTCACTTAATCACTGGCACCAAAAAAAAAAAAAAAAAAAGATGAGGCTACATTTTTCCCTTCCCAGTGTGGAGTAGAGGAAAGAACATTCAATAGACTTCTGGTCCTTATAAGATAGGCCTGTGTTCTGGACGAGTGCATTCCCCTTGCCAGGCCTGGGCTTCTCATCTGTGGAGCATGGTGTCAGTTGGATGTGGTCTGAGATCACATCTCTGAGGTGGTGTGAGAGGCACTCCTCTGCTCCTTTAAGCAGTGGAACTCATTGTGAGGCATTGTGAGGTACACAAAGAAAATGGAGTCAACTTGCAGTTGTGTTACAGTTTGTCTGTTGACTAGGTAATATGTTTATATACTTGGTAATTCAAAGAGGTAGACTAATGAATAGTCTTTCTTCCCTGAACCTGAGTGATCTAGCTCTCCTCTAAGAAGGTACTAGTGTAACAAGTTTCTTCTGTGTTCAGAGATATTTTGTATACTTAAAAGCAAGCTTATGTACGTGTGAGAGAGTTTTTTTTTTGTTTTTTTTAAGACGAGTCATGCTCTGTGCCTCAGGATGGAGTGCGGTGGTGCAGTCTTGGCTCATTGCAACCTCCGCCTCCTGGGTTCAAGCAGTTCTTCTGCCTCAGCCTCCTGAGTAGCTGGGATTACAAGTGCATGCCACCATGCCCAGCTTTTGTATCTTTAGTAGAGACGGGGTTTTACCATGTTGGCCAGGCTGGGCTTGAACTCCTGACCACCCATGACCCACCCATCTCGGCCTCCCAAAGTGCTGGGATTACAGGCATGAGCCACCGCTCCTGGCCTGAAATTTGAGTACTTATGTTGTTGTTGCAAAATAAATAGGCATATGTGTTTGGACATCTGCGGCCAGCATGTGACTGCGAGAGACATGGCCATTTTGGAACCTTTAGAGCAGTGTATGCTATGTTTTGATAAATGGGCCTCCTACCTGTTAACTGGCTCAGAACCCCTGAGTGTGGGCTGGGGCAAGGGACAGACACTTCATGCTGTGAATGCACAGAGGAGGTGCTTGTCATGTTTCAGTTTGAAGACTGCAGCTTTGCAGAAATGGTTTTAGATTTGGCTCCTTGGTAGATTCTACAGTGGGGAAAAAGAGTGACAGTTTGCAACCACTGGTCCTAAGAACTGCTTGGCACATTTTTTGTATGAATATATTGTTCCACTCCAGTCCTGGAATTCATTTCTGGGGAATGAGGCCAGAGAGGAGCATTTTTAAAAAGCCGCCTCAGGTAATGCCACTGCAATCTGAGCAGTGGGAGCTACTGCTCCTCTTTTAAATTTTCCTTTTTTTTTTTCACACATCTTACAAGGTATGTAATATAGTAACATTAGATGTGAATGACTAAATATATATACATTTTGTATGTGTTAAGGAGATGCTCCACAATTGTATCCATAGGCATATGTAATCATGATGGTAAAGGAAGTCTCGATCATTGATAGGTAAGTCTTAGGCCATCTGGAGAGGTCTGCAGGCTGTGGAGATGCGATGGACAATGTTGGGAAACAGCGAATCTTCTGACTCTTAACTGTATCCCCAAAACTGGAGATGCGGCAAGGTTTCAGGAAATCGGACATCTACTGTTCTCGTGGGCCCCAACGCTTGCTTTCTTCCCTCTCCCCATCTGCTTCTGGAGGAAGGTAAAGTGCCTGCCAGTTCAGGCCTTGTGCGCTCAGTCTTGTTTGGTTTCTTTCAGAAATTGTTGCCAAGGTCAGAGAGGTCTCCCAGCCCGATTGGACGCCTCCACCAGAAGTTACGCTTGTGTTGACCAAAGAGAACTTCGATGAAGTTGTGAACGATGCAGATATCATTCTGGTGGAGTTTTATGCCCCATGGTAAGGTGGTGTCAGGCCCTTCCTGTATTTGGTACCCTTCTGGGCACTAGGTGCGGGGTGGCAGGCGCAGACAGCAGGCCCCTGCCCATGAGGCAGGAACAGCAGAGGAGCAAGGTGGGCGGGAGCTGCAGGCCAGGGTTGAGGCACCAGGTCTTCGGGAAGAAGCGTGGCTGTAAGGGCGCTGTGGTGGGAGTAGATGTGGAAGGAGCTGCCAGGTAGTCCATTCTTGGTGGGGAGAAGGGGCCCAAAGGAAACAAGATGGCAGAAAGAAAGGTGGCCGGAGTGGGAGCGAGTACAGTGGCTGGTCTGAGCTGCCCAACTTGGGGAACTGAGGTGGCTGCTTCGTGAGGAGGGGAGGGGAGGGGAGGAAAGGGAGGCATGACTGGGTGTGTGTGGATAAGCCGGGAGCAGTCAGAGCAGAGCGGAATAAAGACCGTTTGAGGGAGAGGGGAGCCTAGCTCCAAGAGAGACTATCTGCCTTCCCAGGAGATGGCCCAGCGTACTGTTTATTTTGGTGACTTTGTGGTGGGTCAGCTGTGGTTCTAATTCCTGAGCAGTCCTGGTATGTCTGACCATCAGTCCAGCAAGAACTGCCTCATATGGGTGTGTTCTGTAGTGAGTCCCAGGAGAGCCAGTAGGAGAGGAAGCTTTTTGGGCCTAGAACCAGCAGGTGGGGGCCATGGCTGATGCACAGGCCAGGGGATGGGTCGCACTTTCTGCACAGTGGAGTCAGTTTTGGGACCAGGATATCCTTGTTCCAGCAATGCCTACATAAGCCCAAACCTGAAGCCAAGGATTCTGCAGCAGAAACCTGGGAGTTGTTGGGTGTACAGATGAAAAGAGAAGACAGATGGGTGGTTGGAGAAGGAAATGAGCTGGGAGAGAAGGAAGGAAACGTCTGGGACACATGGGCATCCTCCGAACCCTCCTGTGCTGCTGGGAGATACAGGCCCTTGTTTCGCTACACATGGGGCCCTGGCCTGATGTGTGAGAAGGAGAGCGGCAGCTGCACGTCTTACTGGCAGGCTGCTTTGTGGCTCACTCAGGAGCCAGGTTGCTGCACAGCACACGCTCAGCATGTACTGCGAGTTCCCTGATCTTGTTTATGTTGGTTCAGAGGATGATTATCCATTTATTCACAAATAGTTTTTTGGTCTTTTGATGTGTTTTTTTGTGTGTGTCGTGAGAAGTTGTTCGTTTGTTTTGTTTTCTGAGATTTCTTTTTGAGATAAAGCCTTGCTTTGTCACCTGGGATGGAGTACGGTGGCACCATCATAGTTCACTACAGCCTGGACTCGATTGTCCTGCCTCAGCCTCCCTAGTAGCTAGGACCACAGGTGCGTGCCACTGCAGCCAGCTAATTTAAAAAATATTTTTAGAGAGATGAGGTCTCGCTATGTTGCCCCGGCTGGTCTTGAACTCCTGGTCTCAAGTCACCCTCCTGTCTCAGCTTCTGGAAGCACTGGGATTACAGGAATGAGCCAGTGCCAGCCAACAAATGGTTTTGAAGTTGCAGGAGGCACCCTTTAATTCATTTGGGTATCCTAAAGACTTTGATAAGACAGTGTGTGCCAGACTCCAGTTGGGTGTGATTTTTTTTTTTTTTTGAGACAGAGTCTTGCTCTGTCACCCAGGCTGGAGTGCAGTGGTGTGATCTCGGCTCATTGCAACCTCTGCCTCCTGGGTTCAAGCAATTCTCCTGTCTCGGCCACCTGAGTAGCTGGAATTATAGGTGCCTGCTACCATGCCTGGCTAATTTTTATATTTTCAGTAGAGACGGGGGTTTTGCCATGTTGACCAGGGTGGTTTTGAACTTAAAACCTCAGGTGATCTGCCCACCTTGGCCTCCCCAAGTGCTGGGATTACAGGTGTTAGCCACTGCGCCTGGCCAGTTCTTGTGGGCAATGGGCTGTGTGACGCAGTCCTGACTCCAGGGGACTCTCCCTCATCTCCTCCCTGGGTGGTCTGTGTCAGTGAGGGTTTGTGACGCTCTTCTGTTCTCCATGACTCTGTTCCTGTTACCTGGGCCTGCCAACACTCCCCTCACTCCACCTCCTGTGGGCTCTTGGCTAATTCCTTGCCTTCCCTTGGATCCCAGCTCCACTGCTACTCCCTCTCAGAAGCCATCTGTGACATATCCTTGCTGGATCTCAACTCCCCAACCAAGTCCTCTTCCTTAGGACCCTGTCTCTCCTGGCCTTTCCCACGTATTCCCTTGTGCCGCAGTTAGTAACATCCTGTCTGAGCGTGTCCCGTGCATGTGTGTATGCATGCCCCTCCCCCAGTGTGAATGCCATGGGATGAAGCCTGTGTCTGTCCTGCAGGAGGGCCCAAGGGTGTAAGGGTCTAGGAGGCATTTGGAGGTTTATTGGGTGTGGCCAGGTGACTGGGGAGCACAGGATGGGTTTCTGCAGCTCACTTAGCTAGAAAGTGAGTCCACACTAGAATGAGCCCCTGCCAAACCAGTTTCCTCTTGGCAGGTGTGGACACTGCAAGAAACTTGCCCCTGAGTATGAGAAGGCCGCCAAGGAGCTCAGCAAGCGTTCTCCTCCAATTCCTCTGGCAAAGGTCGACGCCACCACAGAAACAGACCTGGCCAAGAGGTTCGATGTCTCTGGCTATCCCACCCTGAAAATTTTCCGCAAAGGAAGGCCTTTTGACTACAATGGCCCACGAGAAAAATACGGTATGGCCACTCCCTTCTCTCCCACCACAGTGGGGAAGGGAAGGTCCCTGGCAGGAAGCTGTTCTGGAAGGTGCTGGGAGCTGGCAGGCGTGGGCTGTGGGAGGTGAGCAGTTCTGAGGGTCCCTGCTCAGGCGTGTGCCCCACTCCCAGGAATCGTTGACTACATGATCGAGCAGTCTGGGCCTCCCTCCAAGGAGATTCTGACCCTGAAGCAGGTCCAGGAGTTCTTGAAGGATGGAGACGACGTCATCATCATCGGGGCCTTTAAGGGGGAGAGTGACCCAGCCTATCAGCAGTACCAGGATGCCGGTGAGTTGTGGCCCTTTGGGCTGAACAAAATATGCATGCCCTGGGCCGTCTGTGGTTACCTGGTTTTGTAGAAAGCTCCTGGGACATCGTTTAGGGGGTGGTTTGATGAGCTGCCTGTGGGAATAAGCTTCCCATTCTGGGGTTGGTGCTGGGGCCAGAGCTGGAGATGAGTCTCCTGTGGCCCTCCTGGCCTTGGCGCAGGGGAGGGGCACAGTCAGACCGGTCCCAGCTCCATGTCTGCCTTCCAGAACCCGAGCCCTTCTGCTAGAGGGAAGGCCTTCAGGCTGTGAAGTGCAGGTCTCTGAATCAGACTGGCTTTCAAGTCCTGGCTCTTCCAGTTACTATCACTGTGACCACAGGCAATGACTCAGTTAGCCTGGTGGTCTCTTGCCCAAGGCGGTGGTCTTTCCGAGAGGTTATTAAATTGAGATAACGTAGATGAAGTGCTTAGTAGCGTGCCTGATAATGCTAAGTATGTAATAAATGCTAGTCTTGCTAGCCTGAGGAGTAAAATGACTGCGAACAGCTGTCAGCAATAGCGTTCTGCGAGGGTAGGGGCCCAGTCCTGACATCCATCATCTGCCTAGCTGTGGCTCCTGATGCCTGGGGACAGGTGTACTCAGGGTCCTCGCCATCTGTGTCAGTGTCTTCTGAGTGCCACCCTCTCCCCCTCCACCAAAACCAGCTTCACTTTCTATGTTAAGTACTAATTATAATTTTTCAAATGCACAGCTTGCCATTTAGTGCTAATCTGGTGCTGTACAATTACAATTGTGCATATGTCAAATGCAGGTTAACATGGTATAAAACCAGTAGAGCTAAGTTCCCTTCGTCTGTTAATTAGGTGGCCTTATTCACTCCTCACTCGTCAGGGAGAAACTTGCAGAAGGAAACCCCAACCCACCCAGGGTTATGGGCAGCAGGGGAGTCCCCAGCCCTAAGTCTGACTGCTAGTTAACTTGCATTGATGTGCATGCAAATCCCTGGGGAATTTGTTAAAAATGCAGGTTCCAGTGCAGTGAGTCTTGGGCAGACCTGGCACCGCATTCCAAGGAGTCAGAAAGTCAGGGTCTGTGATTTGGCATGGACAGGTTTAGGGCTACAGATGGGGCAAGAGTCACTGGGCCTGATGTGCCTTTCTGCTTATGAAAAAGGTCTTCGGGCCATGAGAGATGGGGTAGCCTCAGGGACACAAGGTGTTTACAGACAGGCTGGCAGGGCTGGAGCAGAGATGCTGGCTGGTGGGATGAAAGGGTCTGTGATCCTGGGGGGCGGGAAGTGAAGTTTTTGGTGCGAGTCTGTCTCTGCCTGAAGCCAACTGACTACAAATCCCGGGGAAACCTGGAGGCTTAGAACAGGCGCCATCTTAGATAGTCTTAGATAGATGGGGCATTATTTATTTTGAGACCGGGCTCTCACTCCAATTGCCCAGGCTGTACTGCAGTGGCGTGATCTCAGCTTACTGCAGCCTTGACCTTCCCAGGCTCAGCTCAGGTGATTCTCCCACCTCCCAAGTAGCTGGAACTACAGGTGAGTACCACCACATCCAGCTAATTTTTTTTTTTGTATTTTTTGTAGAGACAAGGTTTTGCCACATTGCCCAAGCTGGTCTCGTACTCCTGGGCTCAAGTGGGGGAATTACAGACATGAACCACAGCACCCAGCCCATGTGGCCTTAGTGGATTTTAATGCCCCTGTTTTAGAGAAGGACCTGCAGCTCGGAAGGTTAATAACTAACATGCCTGAAGCTACAAAGTTAGTAGGTCACAAAATTATGATTTGAATCTAAGTCCATCTGACTCTGAAAGCCACAAGCTTATCCAGGCTGTTCCTCCATCCCCTGCCCTCCCAAAAACATGGTTTACCATCTCAGCCATGTGTGTCCTGTAACCCAAATGGAAGTCACAAACCTCTAGTCCAAGAGCCTTTCAAGGGTAGAGTGACACAAGTGTTTAAATCTCAGAATCGGCCCAGGATGAGTTTGGATGCCTTGGGGAGGAGAATAGGGGGAGACTGAAGGTGCGTTTATCTGTAGGATCTAGGGTAGGGGTTGACACTATGGGCCCCGCACCTAGTCCAGCCATGGCCTGTCTTTGTGTGTGACATCTCACTGGAACACAGCTTCATTTGTTCACACCCTGTCCAGCTGCTTTCATCCTGCAGCAACAGAGTTAAGCAGCTGCGACAGACAACGTGGTCCTTCGAGCCGAAACTACTCACTCTCTAGTCCTCAGAAAGTTCGCCCAGCCCTGTTGTAAGGTGTCCTCAGACTGTGGGGTTTCATCATGCATTTTCACAGATTTAGGTAAAAATATCTTTAGCTAAAGAACTTCATTCGGAGCTCCAGCCCACAAATAGGCAGCCCACCAACCCAAGGAGGGGAAATTTAAACCCCTACGAAGAGAGCTGGACATGAAAACTCAACATAGGGATATAGCACTGTGTGCTTCTCACACAGGGTTCAGAATATTCTGCCTGCCAGAGAATCTGTGCTGTTTATAGACATTGGTAGACAGCAGGTCCTGGCAAATTGGCCCTGTTTTACGGTGAACTCGTTTTTTGTTTGTTTGTTTGTTTGTTTGTTTGTTTTGAAACAGAGTCTTGCTCTGTCACCAGGCACCAGGCTGGAGTGCAGTGGCACAATCTCGGCTCACTGCAACCTCCACCTCCTGGGTTGAAGCAATTCTTCTGCCTCAGCCTCCTGAGTAGCTGGGACTACAGGTACACACCACCACGCCCAGCTAATGTTTGTATTTTTAGTAGAGATGGGGTTTTACCATGTGGCCAGGATGGTCTTGATCTCTTGACCTTGTGATCTGCCCGCCTCGGCCTCCCAAAGGGCTGGGATTACAGGTGTGAGCCACCACGCCCGGCTGACCCTCTTTTTTTAATTTATTTTATCTTTGTAGAGATGGGGTCTTACCGTGTTGCCCAGGCTGGTCTTAAGCTTTTGGGCTTGGCTGAGCGTAGTGGCTCATGCCTGTAATCCCAGCACTTTAGGAGGCCGAGGCGGGCAGATCACTTGAGGTCAGGAATTCAAGACCAGCCTGGCCAACATGGTGAAACTCTTTCTCTATAAAAATAGAAAACATAGTTGGGCATAGTGGCATATACCTATAGTCCCAGCTGCTCAGAAGGCTGAGGGAGGAAGGAGAATTTGATGCTGGGAGACAAAGGTTGCATTGAGCGGAGATCACGCCACGGCACTCCAGCTTAGGTGACAAGGCCTGTCTCGAATAGATGAACTAACTCCTGGGTTTAAGCAGTCCTCCTGCCTCAGCATCACAAAGTGCCAAGATTATAGGCTTGAGCCACGATGCCCGGCCAGGACTTAGACGTTATATTTGTACCAGGTTTCTAAAAACAAACATCCTTAAGTGTTTAAGTAATAGGAATTGTCCACACAATTTATGGTGGTGACTTTTTTCTTTCTTTTTTTTTTTTTTTTTTTTGAGACTGTCTCGCTCATCACCGAGGCTAAAAGGACAGTGGCATGATCTCAATTCACTGCAACCCTCTGCCTCCCAGTTCAAGCAATTATGCCTCAGCCTCCCAAGTAGTTGGGACTACAGGCTTGTGTCACCACATGTGGCTAATTTTTGTATTTTTAGTAGAGATAGGGTTTCACCATGTTGGCCTCAAACTCCTGGCCTCAAGTGATTCACCCACCTGGGCCTCCCAAAGTGCTGGGATTACAGGTGTGAGCCACCACGCATGGCCTACAGTGGTCATTTTCAGAACATTTTCTTTGGCTGATGTGGGTAATAAATTAAATCTCAGACATTTAGGCAGTTTAAAAAATAACATCCTGTCATTCTGTTAACTTTTCAGCTAACAACCTGAGAGAAGATTACAAATTTCACCACACTTTCAGCACAGAAATAGCAAAGTTCTTGAAAGTCTCCCAGGGGCAGTTGGTTGTAATGCAGCCTGAGAAATTCCAGTCCAAGTATGAGCCCCGGAGCCACGTGATGGACGTCCAGGTGAGCAGGGCCCTCTGCCATGCCAGCCTCAGGCACCCAGCAGGCGTGAGGACTCTGCTTTGGGCCACCTCTGAGGTTTCAAGTGTGGAGGTTTCGCTCTGTCTGCAAGGTCTGGAACTCCTTTTTGAGCGCCCTCTCCCCACCCCACAGGTTTTCTGCAGGCGGCCTGTGGTCTATAGTTTGCTGGAGGGACAGGACTGGGGCTCCTGCACACCTGGCAGGTCTTGGGGCCTGACAGAGCTCCACTTGGTTTTGCCAGAACAGTTGCTGCCACCCTTCATCCCTCCTGACAGGCAGTCACCAGTCTCCCTCCAGCGCCTATTCCACTGTGGGTTTGGCCTGGGCCAGCACATGGTGCTCGGTGGAGGCCAAGCCACGTTTGCTGGGGCCTGCTCAGGCCACTCGGCTGCGGGCTGCGGAGGCTGCGGAGGCTGCGGAGGCTACGGAGGGACAGCAGCTTTTTCTGTTCACCAGAGGGAGCTGTTGAGCTTGGTGGGTGGAGTTTGCCTTTTCTTTCCACCACTGTTCTCCTGTACTTCATCCTCCTAAAGTGTGACACACTCAGCCCTAGAGGGGCTGTGGGAGTTCCCAGCCCAGGGGGAGCCTGGGGCCAGTTCAGCCTCCTGAGGGCTTTAGACAGGGCCCCGCACTTCAGTGAATTGATCTCAGATTTGGAAGGATCCTAGATGTTGAGTCTGAAGCTTCTGTTTAAGAGATTGGGCTGCAGAGAAGTGAGCTCTACCCTCCCCAACCCCTGCCCGGACCCCACAGCTCCAGGTGGAAAGCAGAGCTGAGATTGGGGTGCACGGGCCTTTCCAGGTCCTACTCGCCCCATAGTGTCAGGACCCTGGCTGTTTGGGCTGTGGGCTCTCATGTGACCTGGAGGAAGGGGCATGACAGGACAGGAGTCCTAGGGCCCTGCACCAGAACACGCCAGTACCTTGGAGAGCACAACCTGAATCTTTCAGTCCCCTGTCCTTTGTTTCCTTTCTCAGTCTCAGTCCTGTCGCTCCTTCTCAAGGTCTGTGCATCCATCCCATCTGCTTCTCTGCCAACTGGAGGCTTAGGGCAGCTCTCCTCTTCTCTAGACTCATATTGACTGCTGCGACCCCTCCCCCCAGCTTCTCTTCCTTCCATCCAGAGATAAGATCCTGGGCCCAAAGAGGGGTCCTGATGAGCTTGGGGGGCCATGGATCCCAAGAATCGAACACAGCTCTGTGCGGTAGTACATGTTCCAGGAAAGGGATCTGTGGCTTTCAGTAGACACTTAAAGATCTGTGTGGTCGTGTCTGTTGGGAACATTGCTGCTGCTCCCAGTTCCTCTGGCATTTCCCTGCTGAGTGACGTGCATGCAGTGCAGTGTCATGGTTAAAGACTCCATGGCCTCCTGCCGCCTGGGAGATAGTCGGATCATCTGTGCCTTAGCATGGCCTCCCAGGCCCTCCTTTCCCACGTTTCTAGAACATCCCACCCTCCACTGCTGCCACACCAGGCCCTCTTTGTGCTTCGTGCCCTGTCTCAGTCTCTGCTGCCTCCTCCCTGGGTGCCTCTGCTCCCATCCCACCAGCAGGGTCCTCCCGCTCTTTAATGCCACACGAGACCCCCTCCCTGAGTGCCCCATCTCCACAGGAGCCCTTGGGCTCATGGGCCCACCCATGACTGGCTGGCTGTACAGCCTTGGGCAGGTGGCTGACCCTGCTGTGCCCACCTCTGGAGGGCAGCCTGTGGGGGACTCGAGTCCTTCTGAAGTGTGAGCCCTTGGGACACCGTGCGTGCATGAGCACACCCTGCTGCCCACCCGAGCCTTCGTGCTCTCAGCACCTGCCGCTGTGCACAGCTAGTCACCAGTGCTGTGTAAAGTCAGAGCTGGATTCACCTGACACTAAAGCATCCCTCCCAGAAAGCTTCACGGTCCAGCTGGAACAGCTGCCTGGCCAGACTGTGCAGAGCCCTCTGCGGCCCAGCTTCCCTCTCCAGAGGGAGGAAGGGAGGGTCTCAGCCAGCCATCTTTGTCTGACTCCGAATTCTTCCCCGAGGCAACACCGCTACACTGTAGTGTGCAGGTTAAGGGGTGATTTTTCAAGACTGGACCACCTACCAGTTGCATGAACTTGGGCCTCATTTCACCTCGTCATATGTGAAATGGGCCTTCTCCAGCTGTCGTGAAGATTGCACCAGCTAAAGGTGGAAAGTTCCACACAGCTTAGTCTGTGGTAACCCTTCCTGTCTGCCAAGAGCCAGGCCTGCCCTGAGTGGTCTCTTTTTGCAATTAGTAAGCCCACACCCTCAAAGAAAGGGCCAAGGTATTTGCCTTTTTCCAAGAAGCCATCTACGGTCCACTGGAGGGAAAGGAGCCCTGAAAGATAGCAGGAAATTACTGGGTGCGCTTGAGTGGGGTCACACCCGGGGTGTTTTGCCTCCTGAGACTGATCCCTTCAAAGTAGGCACTCCCCCGAAGTCCCTCAAACATTGTACCCAAGAACAGTGGCAGGCGGGGAGATGGTGGCCTCCTCACCTGTTCCCTCTTTGAAGCAGGGCTCCACTGAAGACTTGGCCATCAAGGACTTCGTACTGAAGCATGCCCTGCCCCTGGTCGGCCACCGCAAGGCCTCCAATGATGCTAAGCGCTACACCAGGCGTCCCTTGGTGGTTGTCTACTACAGTGTGGACTTCAGCTTTGATTACAGAGCTGGTGAGGGACCCCCATCAAGACTTGCCGGAGGGGGTGGGGGCGCGGGTACGGACTCGTCCATTTAGGCGAGATGGAGCATTCAGGGAGGTGTGGCTGTACATACATGGCTCACTCAGAAATCCCAGCCTGGGGCCCTTGTGGGTTGGTGGTTTCCCTTATTAGCAAGAGGGGAGCTTAGATTCAAGTCCAGAGCCCTCTTAGGGTCGAGGTAGCTGAGACCTGGAGGAGTTCAGAGGCTGCAGAGCTGGGACTAGACCAGCCCCCGGCCCCTGGCAGCCATGGCAGTGCCACCTGGGCACAGGTCTCATGGGCCTGTTGAGCTTGCAGCTGTGACCCACCTGCTACAAGTGGGGCTTTTCCAGAAATGCATTTCCCTCCAATCAAGGCAAATCCAGGGCTTGAGCATTGTCAGAATATTAGCAGCAGGACCTGAAGCCTGACCTCGGAGTCTGAGCTGGGACTTGCTCTGTGTGGCTGCCTGGCTCACGGCCCTTGATCCCTTTCAGCAACTCAGTTTTGGCGGAGCAAAGTCCTGGAGGTGGCCAAGGACTTCCCTGAGTACACCTTTGCCATCGCGGATGAGGAGGACTATGCTGGGGAAGTGAAGGACCTGGGGCTCAGCGAGAGCGGGGAGGACGTCAACGCCGCCATCCTCGATGAGAGCGGGAAGAAGTTTGCCATGGAGCCGGAGGAGTTTGACTCCGACACCCTTCGCGAGTTTGTCACTGCTTTCAAAAAAGGTGAGCCGTGGCTGGGGCTGGCGTCTCCCTTCAGCTGCTGTGCCCCTCACACAAAATCCAGACAGGCTGTGGGGCATCTAGTGCTCTGGCCATGGGCCCCACAAGTCAGCCAGAAGCCCCCTTCCACCCTGAGGGACCCTCTGCTTCTTGTCCAGAGAAGGGTCGGTTGTGACCCGAAACTCCAAGGCACCAGAACAGCTTAGAAGAAGGAACATTTGCAAGTATTATTATTTCTTTTCTCTGCAGTTCTTCCAGTGTTTCCTTTGAAAGCAAAAGCAAGATGTGGGGTCCACCTCGGGGCTTACCTAGCATCACTCAGCACCAGCGTGCTAAAATTTGGGACTAGGGCGGGGGTGTGCAGAAGGCAGCATCTGAAGATGGAGCCCAGATAGGGCAAAGTCTGGGTGTGCTGAACACCCGTTGTGGCTTCAGAGCCTGACTCAAGCCTCTTCACCTTCGGCCACCTTGCTTTGTGGCTTTAAACAGAGCCTCTCTGTTGATCTTAGCTGAGCACGTGGCCCCAGGTCCCCAGCACTAGGCACATTGTGGGCAGACCATGCTGTTGCGATGTCTGTGCGCTATCCTGGCACTTCCCCACCATGGCTCCTGGGCCCTCGGTGCTAGTGCTCACAAGACCTCCTCTTCCCTGGGCAGCGACTCTTATGATGGCCTCCCTGACAGGACCTAATGGCCCCTTAGGCTGGGGCTGGAGCCCCCTGCAGCCTCTCTGGCCTTTGCAGGGACATAGAGAGTAGAGGATAGTAGCTCGCCAGAGAAATATACTGCCCATTGTTGGGATGGGACTTTTGGAAACAAGGCTCTTCCGGTGTCACCTGCCCCGCCTCTGGTGGCCACATCAGCCTCACTGCCTGGTCCAGGGGAGGCCCCAGAATCTTTGACCTTTTCAGCACTGACGCCCCCTCCTCCGCCTTGCTTTCCTTGACAGGAAAACTGAAGCCAGTCATCAAATCCCAGCCGGTGCCCAAGAACAACAAGGGACACGTCAAGGTTGTGGTGGGAAAGACCTTCGACTCCATTGTGATGGACCCCAAGAAGGACGTCCTCATCGAGTTCTACGCACCATGGTGCGGGCACTGCAAACAGCTGGAGCCCGTGTACAACAGCCTGGGCAAGAAGTACAAGGGCCAGAAGGGCCTGGTCATCGCCAAGATGGACGCCACCGCCAATGATGTCCCCAGCGACCGCTACAAGGTGGAGGGCTTCCCCACCATCTACTTCGCCCCCAGTGGGGACAAAAAGAACCCAGTTAAATTTGAGGGTGGAGAAAGAGATCTAGAGCACTTGAGCAAGTTTATAGAAGAACATGCCACAAAACTGGGCAGGACCAAGGAAGAGCTTTGAAGGCCTGAGGTCTGCAGAGGGTGGGAGCAAGCAGACGCCCTATGTGGCCCATGGTCAGGGCGCCCACACTGAGGCCGGCAGTGAATGGCAGTATCTTGGATTCCTTTTTTTTTTTTTTATACTTCGGTATTTCACCTAATACTCTGAATACTGAATAACCATCAATGACTCAGTAGTTTAGTCCAGATTTTTACAGAGGATACATCTATTTTTATCATTATTTGGGGTTTGATTTTTTTTTTTACACCTTCTAATTTCTTTACTATTTCCTCAAAGCAGATAATTCTTCTGTGTGAAACTGTTTTCTTTTTTAATTTAAGGTTTAAAAACCCTTTGCCAAATCATGTTGATTTTGCTCTTTGTTTTTTGTTGTCTGAGGGATCGTCAGTGTAGAAGATTGGACTTCTGGTGTGTGTTTCTGATTCTTCCTGTTTCAGCACAAAGTGGGAGCTGGCACTGAGCGCCCTGCCTGGGGTGCCTTTTCCGGCTGGGTGTCGGCAGGCAGTCTCCCTGCAAACTAAGGGACATGGGCAAAGGGACATGGTCCAGGTCCTGGGTTCCCCAGAGTGGGCTCAGCTCCAGGGAGAGGCCACCCATGTGGCACCCCCACCTCTTCAGAGCACCCAGTGCCGGAGCAGAAAGGACCCTGGACTCAGACACGGAGACTGCAGGGTGGTAGAAAAGCTAGAGTAGGCTGGTCGAAGTAGAATAAAACATTATTAAAAATGAACCTTAAGAACTGTTTTAGAAAACATCTACTCTGTGCTGGGAGCCTTAGGGTGGGGCAGGAGCGGGGTGTAGCTGAAGCCGTGCAGAGGCCTGGCATGTAGCCCTCACATCCTGCAGGCCACAGATGGGCGGGGATCGTCCTGACCTAGGCTGAGGACTTCAGAGGTCTCTCCTGAGCACTTCTGCGGGAGTGCGGGCTCCGCTGGACCAGCCCTTGTGTAGAGGTTGTTCTGTGCCGTAAGGGTTCCAGGGCATTTGAGTGAGACGTGAGTTTTGTTTCATCACAGGGGCTTGTTCGAGATAAGGAATTGTCATCCTCACCCCACACCTCCCCCATCACTCAGCTGCTTCTAATTTTGGCTGAAGAGTGGCAAGGGTGAAAATCCTTGTGCTGGTGGCAGCTCTTGCAGCGATGACAAGTGTGTGTTGCTGAGGCTGGCGCGGGCAGGAAGCTTTGGGTCGCCCAGGAAGGGGCAGCCTTGGTGGACTTACCCAATTATCCTCTGTAACGTTAAGCCTGGCCAGGGCAGGCTGGGAGCTGTGGGTGGGCCATGCTCTGTGAGTCCTTAGAGTTCCCTGTGTGATAAGAAGTCTCTTCCCCCCACCCCCCATGCCCTCCCTCACATCAGGACAGCAGGTGGCCCTGGTTATGGGCCCTTTCTTCAAGGCCCTTCCCTCAACACTGCCAAAAAGCTAGGGGGAGTGACCCGGGGTGGGGCACTGGTTCAGACTGCCTCCTGAAGCAGAAGTCCCATTCATTCAGTGCTGTGCCGTGAGAACAAAGTGGTTCCTCTCCCAGTGGCTCCCAAGGTTCAAAGGGCCCTGAGGAAGACAGCCGCTCTGTGGGGCGGAGCAGCAGTGTGGCCTCACTTTCGTGTGTCAGAGAAGGTCTGCTCTGAAGTGACACCAAGCCAAGACCCTCCGGAGGAGTTGGCTTGAGCTGGGCAAAGAATGGGAGTGCCCAGGGACCTGCAACTTTGATATCGCCCAGATGTTTGTCAGAAATGTAGTCTCAGGCTGGGCCCCGGTCCTGCTGAATTACTCTGCCTATAAGAAGATCCCAGGAGAGTCGTAGGCATATTGAAGTCTGGGAAACACCTGGAGTAAATGTCCAGGCATGGTGCCAGCATGTGCAAAGGCCCTGAGGCAGAAATCAAAATGTTTCCTCTTGGGAAATACAGTGTGGAGGTCAGGTAGTCCAGGAGTGTCTTGATGAACAACTGAGTCAACTCCCTCTATATTGCCTACAAAAGATGGGATAGGAGAAAGGGTGTGTGTTATCCTAGGCAAGAAGCATGCAGAAAGGAGACAGGCAAGAGTAGGTTGATGAGAGCCCAGCGTAATCGGTGCCACAATGAAGGTATGTGCGGGGCCGTGGGAGCCCAGAGAGGGGACACTGTCCTAGGTACAGGCCTGCAGAGGCTACCTCAGGAGCTAGGAGGAGGAGGAGGTGAACTTCCCTCTGTGGCCTTCACCAGTGGCACGGAGCACTGTGCCGGGAGCCTGGGTTGCTGAGGTTGGGAGTGGCAGGGCCAGGTGTGGGTGGCCTGGATTCAGGAGCTTCACCTTTATTTTAGTTTGTAAGGAATCACTGATGGTTTTAAGCAGGGAGGTGATGTGATGAGACTGATAACGAGAGTGGCAGTTAACATTTATCTTGCCTTTAGCAAAAGCCAGACCCTGTGTTGAGCACTGCCAGATTGTCTCATCTGAGCGACCTGTGAGGTAGGTTCTTGCGTTCATTTTACAGCTAGAAAGGAGGGGGATGTGGGGCTGAGGAGCAAACAGAGCCGGGATGTGAGCACAGGCTACTCTCATTGCTGTGGCACCTCCCTCGGGAGCGAGGGAGCCAGGGCGGGCTGCCTTGTGGGTAGTCAGTGGGTCTCAGGGATAAGGGGGCAGGATCTCCAGGGCTCTGAGGCTGATCAGATGCTGAGGGTGGGTGAGTGGACCTGGGAAGACAGATAAGACACCCAGGTTTCTGAATGAAGGGTTTTGTCATTTATGAAACTTTTCAGCATCTGCAAAAGTAAAGAGACTAGGATAACACACCCTTTACTCATCACCCACTTAAAATGTTACTGCATTTTTAAACGTGTCTATTCCACCTTTTTTTGTTACGATGTGATGGAGGCAGGACAGGCTCTTGCCTGCCTAGGTCGTATCATCTCTGCGTCATAGAAAAGGGAGCAGAGGTTAGAGATGAAAGAATTTCCCCCAGAGCCACAGGTCGGGTAAGCTGGGAAGCGGGAACAGAGCTCAGAACTGGTGTCCTTCATGGCCCCAGCAGTTCCCAGAGCGTGTTCAAGCCTTCTGAAGGAGGTTAATACATGCTCCACTAAAGTAGAATTTTGTGAGTTATTTGGCTTGGGAAATAATGGAGCGCAAACAAAACTTCCGTGGGGTTCTTGGTTGAAGAACCTCTGAGAACCTGTGGCCCTGGCAGGCCGGGCCTCACTCCGGGAGATGATAGGACTTTTGACTTCAAGGTCCCTGGCTTTGACCACACATCCCACAGATCCACAAGCTCCCTAATGACCAGCTCTCCTAACACTGAGTCTTGTCAGCTGTCTGTCTTCTGAACACACACCTGCCTTTGGAAGTACCAAGGTATCCCTCAATGTGGGCCAGCCCTAGGGTGAGGACTATGAGCTAGCCAGGGCTCCAGGAGCCTCACGGACAAGTCTGACCCTCCAGTCCACCAGGTGTACAACCTCAGACCCTACCAGGTGCAGCAAAGGGATCAAACCCGAGTGGACATGCTGCTTTGACTCCTACTATAATGAATTAAAGATGTACACTCGTCCGGGTGCGGTGGCTCACGCTTGTAATCCCAGCACTTTGGGAGGCCGAGGCAGACAGATCATAAGGTCAGGAATTTGAGACCAGCCTGGCCGACATGGTAAAACCCCCCCTCTACTAAAAATACAAAAAAAAAAAAAAAATCAGCTGGGTGTGGTGGCAGGTGCCTGTAATCCCAGCTACTTGGGAGGCTGAGGCAGGAGAATTGCTTGAACCGGGGAGGCAGAGGTTGCAGTGAACCAACATTGCACCACTGCACTCCAGCCTGGGCAACAGAGCTAGACTCCATCCTAAATAAATAAATAAAATAAAGAGGTACACTCATACACTGAGGAATGACATTTCTGTCAGAGATGGACCACATTTCTGACAGCAGTCCCATAAGATTATAGTGGAGCTGAAAAATTTCTTTCACTTAGTGATGTTGTAACCTTCATAACATCATAGCGAAATTTCCGTATTTTATTTTGTTTATCTTTTTTTTTGAGTCAGAGTCTTGCTCTGTCACCCAGGCTGCAGTGTGATGGAGTGATCTTGGCTCACTGCAACTTCTACCTCCCAGGTTCAAGTGAGCCTCCTGCCTCAGCCTCCCAAGTAGCTGGGATTACAGACGCCCGCCACCATGCTTAATTTTTGTATTTTCAGTGGAGACGGGGTTTCACCGTGTTGCTCAGGCTGGTCTTGAACTCCTGACCTCAGGTGATCCACCCACCTTGGCCTCCCAAAGTGGTACGATTACAGGTGTGAGCCACAGCACCTGGCTGCTACTGTATTTTTAAAATGAATTTATGGAATGGGCAAAAAAGAGAAAATAAAAATGAATTTAGTGTGGCCTAAGTTTGAAGTGTTTATAAAGTCTACAGTAGTGGACGGTAAAGTCCCAGGCCTTCACATTCACTCACCACTCACTCACCCAGAACAACTTCCAGTCCTACAAGCTCCATTCATAGAAAGTGCCCTTTACAGGGATACTGTTTTAATCTTTGATACCATATTCTTATTGTACATTTTCTGTGCATAGACACCCAAATGCTTACGTAGCGCAGGAGCATGCTGTACAGGTTTGTAGCCTAGGAGCATTGCACTATACCGTACAGCCAGGGTGTATGGCGGGCGGTACCGTGAGGCTCTGTGGAAGTGCGCTCTGATGTTCACACAATGCCAAAATCGCCTAACAATGCATTTCTCAGTGCATGTTCTTGTTATTAAGTGACACGAGGGTATTTAGTGTTTTTTCAGTGTTCAGTGTCGTTTTTAGTTCTTAGTATTTTTAAATCTCGCAGAAGGCCTGGAAAGCAAAAGTGAGAGGTGGGGCCAGGCACGGTGGCTCACGCCTGTAATCCCAGCCCTTTAGGAGGCCAAGACAAGCGGATCATCTCAGGTCAGTAGTTCAAGACCAGCCTGGCCAACATGGTAAAACCCTGTCTATACTGAAAATACAAAAATTAGCCAGGCATGGTGGCGGATGCCTGTAGTCTCAGCTACCCAGGAGGCTGAAACAGGAGAATCGCTGGAAGCCGGGAGGCAAGAGGCTGCGGTGAGCCAAGATCAAGTCACTGCAATCCCACCTGGGTGACAGAATAAGACTCTGTCCCCACCAAAAAAGAAAAAAGATAGTGAGAGGTGAAACTGGGAGGCTGCCCAGGGGCAGCGCTTAGTAACAGTAACTGAACACCTTTTGAATGAATAAATGGAAAATTGTAGATTCTTGGGAAGCCCAGGCTCAAGGGGCCCGACAGGGAAGGGGTTCTCTTGCCTAAACCAGGGCTTCCCCTCAGCCACACCCCTCGCTCCACACTCTTCACTCGGCTCAGCACAAGGCAAGATGAGCACAGCTCTTGAATTCATCATGTTCCCATTTGAGGTTACAGAGAGACAGTGGAAGAGAGAGAACAAAAAACCTCTGGTTCAAAAGTCAAAACAGAAGGTTGTGTTTTTTTTGAGACAGTCTTGCTGTTGCCAGGCTGGAGTGCAATGGCGTTGCACTTGGCTCACTGCAACCTCCGCCTCCTGGGTTCAAGCAATTCTCCTGCCTCAGCCTCCGGAGTAGCGGAGACTACAGGCGTGCGCCACCACGCCCAGCTAATTTTGTATTTTTAGTAGAGACGGGGTTTCACCATGTTGGCCAAGATGGTCTCCATCTCTTGGCCTCGTGATCCGTCTGCCTCAGGCCTCCCAAAGTGCTGAGATTACAGGCATGAGCCACGACGCGTGCTATTTTTTTTTTTTTTTAAGTCAGAGTCTCACTCTGTTACCCAGGCTGGAGTGCAGTGGCATGATATCGACTCACTGCAACTTCCATTTCCCAGGTTCAAGCAATTCTCGTGCCTCAGCCTCCTGAGTAGCTGGGATTACAGGCATGCCCCACCATGCCTGGCTAATTTTTTTGTGTGTTTTTAATAGAGATGGGTTTCACCGTGTTGACTAGGCTGGTCTCAAACTCCTGACTTCAAATAATCTGCCTGCCTCAGCCTCCCAAACTGCTGGAGTTACAGTCAAGAGCCAGCAGGGGGTTTTTTAGAAAGCAGCTTGGAGAAGGAATCATGGGAAAGGAGTCCTTCTATTTATTTTTTGTTTTTTTATTTTTTTGAGATGGGATCTCTCTCTCCTGGCTGGAGTGCAGTGGCACAGTCATGGCTCACTGCAGCCTCAGCCTCCCAGGCTCAGGTCATCCTCCCACTCAGCCTCCCGAGTAGCTGGTGCTACAGGCATGCCCTACCACACCTGGCTACGGTTTTTTGTGGTTTTTTTTTTTTTTTTTTGTAGAGATGAGGTCTCACTATGTTGCCCAGACTGGTCTCAAACACCTGGGCTCAAGTGATCCGCCAGCCTTGGCCTCCCAAAGTGCTGAGATTACAAACGTGAGCCACTCTTCCCATTCCCTTCTGTCTATTCTTTCTGGCTTTTCTCATCTATTAACAGCAAGTGTAGGCTCAGGTCAGGTTGAATTGAAAACATGCCTTTGAATCCTCCCTCCCCAATCTGCTACAAAAGTCTCCTACTTGGAACTCATGGACATCTGGGTTCGCTGGAGGCCAGAGGTTGAAAACTCCAGTGTTCAAGGGACCTGGCAGGCAAGGTAAGTGGGGAGTGGTGGCGACCAGGGTGCACTTGAGGTCCTCTGTCCCCCTGAAGTGGGTGCAGCTGCTTGACCCCAGACACGTGCTGCTGGTGTGAATCTGAGCCTGCTGTCACTCTTCTGGTTTTTCAAGAAAAGCCAGGCATTTTTATGTGAAATCACCCAAGTTTTTAGTATCAGATCTAATTCAAATGGTCTTATCAACACTGGCTGGGCCAAAGAAAGGCACTTAAGGGCTGGATTTAGTTAGAAACATCTGACCTAGCAATATCTCACTTTTTTTCCCTCATAGTATTATAACCCCAAGAAAAACCAGCACACAGGATGCCCCAGTTGTAACAAAGGTTTAAAAATGGAGGCGTTCCCTTAGAAAAGCTGAAGATTCCAGCCCGGAGCTGCAGTTGAGGCTGCATTCAGGGTGGTCTGGCTGGATTACTGAGTGCACGGCATAAATGCCTCAACTGCACTGGAACACAAGAATGGTTCCTTGCCTGGGCCGCAGTGCTCATGTCACGGGTCGTCTCGACACAGTGCCGGAGGAGCTGTCCTGCTCAGAAGCCTTCCCATTCTCTGACCTGTTAGTAGCATACCCCATAGAAACCACAGGGATCTGCTACACCTCATACTTGGTGGCCACTTTTTTTTTTTTTTGAGATAGAGTCTTACTCTGTCACCCAGGCTGGAGTGCAGTGACATGATCTCGGCTCACTGCAACCTCTGCCTCCCAGGTTCGAGCGATTCTTACTGCCTTAGCCTTCTGAATAGCTGGGATTACAGGTGCACACCACCATGCTCAGCTAATGTTTGGTAGAGACGGTTTTGCCATGTTGGCCAGGCTGGTCTCGAACTGCTGACCTTACGTAATCTACCCGCCTCAGCCACCCAAAGCTCTGCAATTATAGGTGTGAGCCACTGCACTTGACCTCCCATGCAGTTTTGAATACTTGGAAGTATCCTGGCCAGCTCTAAGGCTTTGGGCAAGGCCATCTCTTCTCCAATTCTCAGTTTCCTTAAAAGGAGGGAGTTTGGCCAGGTGTAGTGGCTCATGCCTTTAATCCCAGCACTTTGGGAGGCCGAGGCGGGTGGATCACTTGAGGCCAGGAGTTCAGACCAGCCTGGCCAACATGGTGAAACCCCATCTCTACTAAAAATATAAAAATTAGCCAGGTATGGTGGCAGGCGCCTGTAGTCCCAGCTACTCTGGAGGCTGAGGCATGAGAATTGCTTGAATCCAAGAGACAGAGGTTGCAGTGAGCTGAGATTGTGTCACTGCACTCCAGCCTGGGTGACAGAGTGAGACAGGAGGATCACTCGAGCCCAGGAGTTTGAGTCCGACATGGGCAACATAGCCAGACCCCAGTCTCTAATAATAAACATAATTAAAAAACCCAAACTACAGGGGGTTGACTGCTTGCCGAGTATGTTCCATTTCGATGCCTCGAGAGTTCAAGACTCTCTGCTGAGTTAGCACAAGGTGTAGACTCTACCTGTCCCCTTTGCTGCCACCAGCCCAGGTGCCTAAATGCTGTGACCTTGTGGCTGCCAGGCTTCTGCCCCTACTCATGTGGCCTGGAAACAATCACTCTGATCACAGGCCACAGTAGCTCTACTGCCTCAGCCCCTCTTTCCCAGATCCCCTCCTCTTGGTGAAAACCAAACCATGTAAAGCAGGGGCCCATGCTCTCCAGAGGGGCTGTTTGCAGTACACACTTCTCCCATAAGAGTTCAGATAAGGAATTCCTAGATCTTCAGAAAGGCTGTCTAGAAAACGTTCCCAACTGAGGCAAGGTGGCTGGCCCAGGTCCAGGCTGGAGGTGAGGGGAATGTCTCTTGACCCTGTCAAAGGGGACCTAGCTGGTACCTGTGAGCCTTCTCTCTGACCCTAGGAGTCTCTACTCTTAAGGAAGACAGAGGTGGCGACAGAGGTAGCCTCCTTTTGAAAAGAAGGATGAAATCTGTAAGAGAAAACCCAGACACGAGGCAATGAACAGGAGGCAGTCAGGCCAGGCCAAGGCCATTCAAATTCCAGAGAAGGCCGAGGATGGATCTTTTTATAGTTTTCAGTTATTTATGACTTAGTGAATGCTGCCTGAGACAGTGTGGGTTCTATAATCACAGGAACACTGGGAAGTCACCCTGAAGTGTGAAAGTGCCTATCCCCACACCCAGCAACCCACAGATGGGCAGATGGCAGCACGCTGGGGAGACCCTTTGTGTTTTGAGAGATTAAAAGAAAAGTAGCCAAGCCATCAACCAAGGTCCTCAGGGAAGGAGGGGCCGTGGGCTTCAGCATTTCTGGGGTGCTGGTGTGAGACCCAGTGCTCTGGGCCTGGCTGTGCCGAGGGGGGTCAGTTACATGACCCGCAGGGGCCAAGAGCTGCAATCTGGGGGCCTGAGCAGGGAGCACCCAAGTGTGTCCATTTTCACTCTGAAGACCACTCCAGCCTGTGCAGTGACCTGGACCAGGAAAAGCAGATCAAGTAGGGACCAGTACCGCAGGTCTGACTGCACAGGGCATAGTTTCGACACAACCCTGGTGCAGCCCCAGCTGTAACAGGCTGCTCAGACCCCAGGCCCTTTCCAGCTGGGTGTGAAGGTCAGAGGGACCCCAGCTCCCCCATGGACCCTGGAAGCACTGGGACACCTTTTGTTTTTTTATTGTCACTTAGTTTTATTTATTTATTTAAGACAGAGTCTCCATCTGTTGCCCAGGCTGGAGGGCAGTGGCACGATCTCGGCTCACTGCAACCTCCGCCTCCTGGATTCAAACGATTCTCCTGCCTCAGCCTCCCAAGTAGCTGGGATTACAGGCGTGAGCCACCATGCCTGGCTAATTTTTGTATTTTTAGTAGACAGGGGTTTCGCCATGTTGGTCAGGCTGGTCTTGAGCTCCTGGCCTCAAGTGATCCGCCTGCCTCAGCCTCCCAAAGTCCTGGGACTACAGGCATGAACCACTGCAACTGGCCTATTGTTACTTAGTTTTATTTTCAGAATTTAAAGCCTGGATTACTGTCGATTAGCACTTAAATTTAAAAAAATAATAATGAAGGCTGGAGGGTCTCAAGCAGGGAAACACTCGATTTCCAACTCTCTCCAGATGGATGTTCACATGAGGCAGAAGGAAAAGCCGTAACTTCCTTCCAGGTTTTGGTATTTGCACAATTTTAAGTGTCCCACACCCTATGAGTGCTCCGGGCCTGGCTGTGCTGAGGGGTGTCAGTTACATGACCCGCAGGGGCCCTTTCCATGGGCACCCCAGGAGCTTTACTGGCACAGCCCCACGATGCCAAGGTTGGGACCTTGAAACATTTCTTCTGTCTCAGCCTCCTGAGTAGCTGGGACTACATACACGCACCACCACACCTGGCTAATTTTTGTATTTTTAGTAGAGATGGGGTTTTTATCATGTTGGCCAGGCTGGTCTCGAACTCCTGACCTCGTGATCCACCTGCCTCAGCCTCCCAAAGTGCTGGGATTACAGCTTGAGCCACCGCGCCAGGCCCATCCTTTCTTTTTATGGATGAATCACATTCCATTATACATGCATCCCACCATAGTTTATCCATTCTTGCATCAGCAGACGCATGGGTTGTGTCCACATTTTAGCTGTTGTGAATAGTGCTGCTGTGAACATTTGTGCTCAGACTTGTGTGTGAACATGTTTTCTGCTCTTTGGGGTATATACTTAGGAGTGGAAGTTTGGAGTCATATGGTAATTCTGTATGTAACTTTTAGAGGAACCACCAAACTGTTAGTTGAAAGCATTTTTGCAAAGTCAAGAATCACTCTCATGGAGGAAGTGTGTGTCACCATCTTACTCACCTTGCCCTGAGCGGGCTCTCCTTTGTTGATGTCTTTTTTCAAATATGGGACCCCAAACTGACCCTGGGTCCTGAGTTCCATCCAATGAGAACAGACCTTGGGGACAATGACAGCCTTCTGTGAAGCTACACAAGTATTTACATTTTTACTGTGTGGGATTCTCTTATCTGGTACTTGCTCAGGTTTGTCGTTGTTGTTGTTTGTACTTTTAACCAAAAAGGGAAATCTCAGCTCTGATAATTTGTGTCTGTTACCTTTTTAGTTTATGTCCGTTAGTTTCTCGTTAGCGTGTGTCCATTCAGCCAGGAAAAATGATTCTGAACCCTGAGAGCTAACATTCTTTTTTTAATTTTGTTGTTGTTGTTGTTGTTGTTGATATGGAGTTTCGCTCTGTCTCCCAGGCTGGAGTGCAGTGGCATGATCTTGGTCCACTGCAACCTTTGCCTCCCGGGTTCAAGCACTTCTCCTACCTCAGCCTCCTGAGTAGCTGGGATTACATGCGTGCACCACCACACCCAACTAATTTTTGTATTTTTAGTAGAGATGGGGTGTTGCCATGTTGGCCAGGCTGGTCTCGAACTCCTGACCTCGGGTGATCCACCTGCCTCAGCCTCCCAAAATGCTGGGATTACAGGTGTGAGCCACTGCACCCAGCCTTTAATTTTTTTTTACTCTTTGATTTCCATAGGTTTTTGGGGAACAGGTGGTATTTGGTTACATGAGTAAGTTCTTTAATGGTGATTTGTGAGATTTTGATATGCACCCATCACTGGAGCTGTATATACTAAATCCGGTTTTTAGCCTTTTATCCCTCACCGCCTTCCTACCTTTTTCCCCCCAAGTTCCCAAAGTCCACTGTATTATTCTTATGCCTTTGCATCCCCATAGCTTAGCTCCCACTTATGAGTAAGAACATAAAATGTTTGATTGTCCATTTCTGAGTTACTTCACTTAGAATAATAGTCTCCAGTCCTATCCAAGTTGCTGCAAATGCCATTAATCAATTCATTTTTATGGCTGAGTGGTATTCCATTGTATGTGTATATACCACAGTTTCTTTATCCACTCATTGATTCAGGCACATCTGGGCTGGTTCCATGTTTTGCAATTGTGAATTGTGCTGCTGTAAACATGTATGTGCAAGTATCTTTTTCATATAATGACTTTTTTTCCCTCTGGGTAGATACCCAGTTGTGGGATTGCTGGATCAAATGGTAGTTCTACTTTTAGTTCTTTAAGGAATCTCCACAATGTTTTCCATAGTGGTTGTGTTAGTTTGCATTCCTGTCAGCAGTGTAGAAGTGTTCCCTTTTCTCTGGGTGCTGTGGCTTGCACCTGTAATCTCAGCACTTTGGGAAGCCAAGGTGGGCAGATCACGGGGTCAGGAGTTTGAGACCAGCCTGACCAACATAGTGAAACCCCGTCTCTACTAAAAAAATACAAAAATTAGCCAGGCATGGTGGCAGGGCGCCTGTCATCTCAGCTACTCTGGAGGCTGAGGCAGGAGAATCACTTGAACCCAGGAGGTGGAGGTTGCAGTGAGCCGAGATGGCACCATTGCACTCCTGCCTGGATGACAGAGTGAGATTCTGATTTAAAAAAAAAAAAAAAAAAAAAAAAGTGTTCCCTTTTCACCACATCCATACAACATCTTTAATTTTTGGATTTTTTGATTATGGGCATTCTTGTAGGAGTAAGTTAGTGTCGCATTGTGGTTTTGATTTGCATTTCCCTGATGATTAGTGATGTTGAGCATTTTTTTCATATGTTTGTTGGCCATGTGTATATCTTCTTCTGAGAATTGTCTATTCATGTCCTTAGCCCAATATTTGATGGGATTGTTTTTTTTCCTTGCTAATTTGAGTTCCTTGTAGATTCTGGATATTAGTCCTTTGTCAGATGTATAGATTGTGAAGATTTTCTCCCACTCTGTGGGTTGTCTGTTTACTCTGCTGACTTTTCCTTTTGCCGTGCAAAAGGAGAGCTAATATTCTTATAGGAATTTTTTTGATGTGCCAGCAAACTCTAAGTGGGTTCTCATTTAATCTTCCCAACACCCAGTAAGATACTTTGATTATGACCATTTTCTAGATGGAGAAACTGAGGCTCAAGCAAGGTAAGCGACTTGACAGCGATAGCTAGCTGGTAGGTGGGGAAAACTAGGACTCAAGCCGAGATCATGTGGCTGCAGCCCACACTGTTCACCTCTAGTGCCTGCTGTATTCTCATGCGTCGTATGATGACACCTATTGTGTCATCAGTCAATCTCATTAGTCAGCTTCGGTGTCTTCATTCATGTGATTGTTGGAAGCAGGTGAGGCAGGATCTGGCCAGGAAACAGCCTCAGAAACCTCCTCTCCCAGAGTGGCCCTAATCCCCATCCACTGTCTCTGAGCCTGGCTACTGAGTGGACTTTCAGTCCATTCACTGGACTAGATCACCCCCAGCCCATGCAAAGACAGAGATGAGAGGCATAAACAACTTAGTAAAATCATGCTGTGCAATTAAAAACAAAAACAGACCAGGCGTGGTGGCTCACGCTTGTAATCCCAGCACTTTGGGAGGCCAAGGTGGGTGGATCACAAGATCAGGAGTTCAAGATCAGCCTGGCCAACACAGTGAAACCCCATCCGTACTAAAAATACAAAAATTAGCTGGGCATGGTGGCAGGCACCTGCAATCCCAGCTACTTGGAAGGCTGAGGCAGGAGAATTGCTTGCACTTGGGAGGTGGAGGTTGCAGTGAGCCAAGATTGCGCCACTGCACTCTAGCCTGGGTGACAGAGCAAGATTCTGTCTCAGAAAAAAAAAACAACAACTTTATATTGGTGACTTTCTGAGTCCCTCCCCAAAACAAGCATTTCTTCCTTATTTGTTAAACTACTCACAAAACACCTTGTAAGGTATAGATAACAAAAGTCAAAGATAATCAGGCCCAAATCACCAAGTCTTGAAGAGAGGACAGAGCAAGCCTAGAGGAACCAGCACAGAACAGGCTCAGGGAATCGCTGGTTTAAGAGGGTCTTCAGGTGTCCTGGAGCTGGTGGTGGAAGGCAAGGTGGAAGTCAATGTGTGGAGGGAAAAAGAAAAAGAAAAAAAAAAGAAATAAAGCTGTTCTGGCGCACAACTTTTTCTTATGAATTTCAAGTTGGCTGCCAATGTGTCCCTGCCTTGTTCTTAAAATAATCCATTCTAGAATTTTCCTACAGAGCAACATCGTTTAGAGAGTGTCATTTACGAAACTCTCACTCTCGTTTTCCCCTCTTTTGAAAATCAGGACAACATCTAACCATGTCTAGTTTTCTGGGGTTCTTCATTCTCCTCAATTGCATTCATTCATTCATTCACTCAACACATTTACATAGCACCTGCTGTGTCCCAGGAACTGTGCTAGGTACCAGGAGGAGTCAAACATCATTAATGATCCTGCTTTTCCATCGGCTTGGGGCACCCAGGGGCACATTTTCTCAGGCCTTGGAGATGTGAATTCCACTGGGCAGCGGCTGCCTTTCCCCTCTCCTTGCCTGAACCTTTACAGTAGGGTCTACTGGTTGCTGCAGGACAAAGATCCTTCATCAGGAGTAAAACAGAGCTGTGAATTCTGCTGCCCCAGGAACAGCCCGATCCTTGTTGCTCCAGACACATCCCTACTGTCTTTTGGCTGTTCTTTGTTTCTGGCGTGAGTTTCAGGTCTTTCAGCGCTTTGCCTCTGACACTTTCACAGAAATCTTTTTCACTCGCCTTTTCTTAGTTATCTTTACTTTGGTCTTTCTGCTTCTGCCTTTTGTCCCTTTAGATTCTGAAGTCCTCAGGAGCAATCCCAGATCTTTCGGTGTTTCAGATGCTTCCCCTTCACGTTCCTGGGGTGGTGGTTTCAGTTCTATCAGTTGGGGGTTAGGGAGGAGGCAGAGAACTGACTCAACAAGATGGGAAAGTGTCAGCCTCCACATAGCGGCGCTTGCTGGGATTTACCGACTCAGGAAGCACAGACTATCTGTAGGACTCACAGTTTCCGCCAGGTCCCACAGAGCTGTCCTGAGGGTCACACAGCAAACAGATAAAGGAGGCCAGCGCAGATTGGGTGGCTCTCCTGGACCTTGTGGCAGCTGAGCCACTTAAGACAAACAGGACCTGAGGAGAGAGAGACGCCCTGATGACGAGATGCTAATTTTGCATGTCTCTTTCCCAGGATGCTTAGCAACACAGCTGATTCTTGTTGTTTAGTACGTTTTTCTATCTATTGATAAATAGATGTGCTGGAGAATTCTTAGAGGATGTATATCATCCATACTGTAAATATAGTCGTCAATAAACTGAAACTAAAATATCACTGTAAGGTTAAAATGAACAGATTTGGGGCCTTTAAATAATTCAAGCAGTAGAGCGACTTGTTGGCTGGTCCGAAGGTAGTGAGTTATCTCAATTGATTGTTCACAGTCAGTTACAGATCGAACTCCTTGTTCCACTCTTTCCCCCCTTCTCACTACTGCACTTGACTAGTCTTTTACAGAATTGCCACCCTCCCGCCTTCCCTCGTTTCTTATTTTCATCATCTCAATTTTAAAATGTTGAAAGTCAGCATCACCAAATAGTAATACTGTGTTTCTATCATTGAGATAAGAGCATGGAATACGGGGAGGCGGGGGGGTGGTGGGGGGGTGGAAAGCAAGGGAAATACCATCCTTTTCTTCCATAAACAAAGAGTAAATTTGGGAAAACCCATCACAGACAAAAAGAAAAAAGAAAACTATAATCAAAGAAGTAGTAATAGATTGGCCGGGCAAGGTGGCTCACACCTTTGTAATCCAACCACTTTGGAGGCCAAGGCAGGTGGATCACCTGAGGTCGGGAGTTCAAGACCAGCCTGACCAACATGGTGAAACCCCATCTTTATTTTAAAAAAAAGAAAAAACAAACAAACAAACAAAAAAGAAATAGTAATAGATGCTAAGGACCAATTATTGAGAAGATAGTATTAGTATGTCCTAAGAGATCAAAGACAGGAAATGGAATGAGGATGAATAGGGCTTTTTCTTTTCTTTTTTTTTTGAAACAGTCTCACTCTGTCACCTGGACTGGAGTGCAGTGGCATGATCTTGAGTCACTGCAACTCCCTGCGTTAGGGTTAGGGTTAGGGTTAGAGTTAAGGTTAGGGTCACTGCAGCTCCTGCGTTCAAGTGAGTATCTTGCCTCAGCCTCCTGAGTAGCTGGGACTATAGGCGCATGCCACCACACCTGGCTAATTTTTCTATTTTTGTAGAAATGGGGTTTCACCATGTTGGCCAGGCTGGTCTTGAACTCCTGACCTCAAGTGATCCTCCCACCTCAGCCTCCCAAAGTGCTGGGATTACAGCCATGAGCCACCACACCCGGCCAGGATTTTTAAATGTTTAAAGACCGGTGTTTGATGATGCAACATTCAATGGACAAAATTAAGAGACATTTAAAAGTTGACAATCTTGCTAAGTTTTGAAACTAAGAGATGTGAATATTCTCAGAGAGAAAGCATTTTGAAGGAAGACAAACCAAGTCCGAGAGCTTAAATATAGAGAAGAAGGCAGAGTACATTGTGGGATGGCCATGTGAGGCAACAGAGCCACTTTCCAATCCTGGTTCAGCCCTTAGGTTCTCGTGTAACCTTAAGAAAGCCACGAAGCTGCCTCCTCATCAGAAACAAAGGGTCATTCACTGATCTTTCCAGCGTCACTACATGGAAGCGTAAATTCCTAACAGCCTTAGAGGCAAAGTGTTGTTTGATACAATTGTGGTGGTGTTGCAGTACAGTGTGACTGCCATAAATGTGTATATAACAAAAGAATACTTCGTTTGTTCTTATAGGTGCAAGTAACTCAAGGCACCTTGAAGACATATGTGGGTTTCCCAAGAGCTTCCATGTTTATCTTCTTGTTTCAGTCTCAAGGCGATCCTACAAGAGAGGTAAAGGGGTCACTAGGAGCATTACACTCAGAAAGCCAAGACTTACAGAGACCAAGGGCTGTCTGTGAGTCTTCTCAATCTAAGCCCTGAGGCGTTTCCTGTACAGCTAGCTTGCTGCTTCTTCGGTAATAGATATGCCTTAACTACAGTGATTGTTCAAGCCAACTGATGATGCTATGATCTTGCACCAGCTATTAACACAGGACTGTCACTGTATCTCAGGAATAATGGCAATTAAATGATACTGAAATAGAGTAACAGTCTATTGGCCATAGTCACCATTTTATATTTGCAAAGGAATACATTTGTATTTTATAAGGTACAGGGTATTTTCATATGACTTATTTCATTTAATATTTTTTGTAACCCAGTTAGGTTAGTTTGACAGACATTACCATTTTACAAATGAAGAAACTGAGGTTCTGAGAGAGATCACATAAACAGCTGAGCGCCAGCCAGAGTTCATTACTTGCAGAGCCAGAATAACCTTTCTTCCCCAAGAGTATTCTCTCTGCTACCCCGCAAAGAAAAACCAGCAACCAAACAATGGCAACGAAGCCATGAAACCAATTGCTGTACTATTCCAGTCAGTGGAAACTGCTAAAAACTAAAAGACTGATGGATGGATAGTTAAGAGGGAGGGAGAGCGAGAGAGAGAAAAAAAAGTGTGTAATTGATGGTGAAATAACTGGTAATATGGACACTACGAAATGAACAAACACGAGAGCAGAGTCAATTTCTCTGACTTTAGGCAGATTTCATTCCACAGATATGGGACTGCACAATTCTATTAGTCTTGATGACATATGTACCCTATCTCCAGAAGCTTCCTAACCAGATAATATCTGCAAAGCAATAATGAATGCCCAGTGCAACTATAAGGCCAGCTCAGAGTAATATGATAATTTGAGGAAGAAAAGAATTTGGCATTAGTTCTCTCCTAAGACGTATTTGAATAAGATAGGGTTGCCAGATGAAATACAGGATGCCTGGTCAAATTTGAACAATAGTGTAAATATCTTTTTATATAAGTATGTCCCAAATATGGCACACTATATCCTACTATCATTGCACACACAGTAGTTTGAAGCCAAAATAATTTTGATTCGCAAAAGCGCAGCATTTGCGAAGAGAAAGGGGATATTTTACAATACCGAAATCTTTATGTTTCACAAGAAAAGCAAAGCTTGGTGGATTCAGGTCTTAGAGATAATATCGCGAACCATGGTGTCCGAGGCGAGCAGTTTCCCTACCCTGTGATATATCACGTCTGCATCATTTCTAGGTTATCAGCTTGGGATTTCCTTCATCTTTGATCTTGCTAATACTGTATTAACATAGACAAGCTTATACGCAGATGTGCAGTGTTTTCCTTTGTAGTGTGAAATAGAATCATGCTATACACATTACTTTGGAACTTGCAGAACTTGCTCTCTTACCACTGCACTCTGCAGACCTTTGGCCCCTCCTGGATTCCTCTTCTTCATGTCTGACACCGTGGGTAAGGAGGTGCGTGAGACATGGTTCATTGCTTAGGTCACCTAAAGCTATGGTTCTCCTTATTTTCAAGGTACAATTCAGAGACAAGGGGACCTCCCTTTTTAACATGGACCATGCCAGGCTCCTAAAAACACTCAGTGTGCTCTGTCCGCTAGTCATCTTCACTGGCAAGTAGTGATGTGTTTAACAAAACCCTCAGGCAGGGTCTAATACTTCGTTTTTCCATAGTGGGGAACAGAAAATGCTTCCCCATCCCAAATCTGCAGCAAAAGGCTGGTCAAGTGAAGCAGTGGGAGTGGAGAAGGAACAAAGAAATCTGTAACTGGTTGTGATCAATTAGTTGTAAACACCACTGCACTCGGACCAACCGGAACACAAAGCCATGCTGCTGCTTATATAAACCTCAAAGATTTCATCTCTTTCAGAGTTATGGTGACTATTCACGGACGTTAAAAAAAGAAAAATATAAATACGCCCCAGATACAAAGCATATGTTTTAAAAATAAAACTATTAAACACATTGGCTTTGTAAGAAAAAGGTCTTTTTGTCTTCAGTGGCATTAAAGGAGCTCGGGCAACCCTGCTCAAAGCATTGTGGGTGATTTGCATGGAAACCCAGCATCAGCCGCATCCATCAATGACATCCATCAAAGACTCCAACAGCGCACCCGGCGGGGCCTCAGTCTCACAGGGCCAGGGCGTCTGGAGCGAGAGGGGCGCGTCCTCTTAGGAAGGAAGAAGCAACCCAGAGCGGGCGGTCGGGGACCCTTCGGAATTCAGTGGCCCCCTTGGATCAGGAGTCCCCAGGGTTCGGTGGTCCTGGACCGCCTACCCCCAACCGCAGCGCTGGCGCTGTTCTCCCCGCCTCGGTTCCCCGTGGAGGGAGCGCGCGTTTCCCTTACCCGGTATCCCCCCCTTTTCCTTCCCAACGACCCTCTTTTAAAATAAATAAATAATTGAAGTCCCAGATCCTGGTGTCACCCGCGATGCTTTTCTTGAGCTTTCCAAGGTTTGTTTGGCTTTGTCTGAGCTGTTTAGGAAGCTTTCCTGGCGGTTTCGCCACAGTCCTGCGCCCCTGTTATCAAGCGGTTTTGTTTCAAGGTGCATTGGGCACCTTTAGCTATTCTGGAAGGAGGTAGGAACCCCCCTCTAAACAGAAAGGGAAACACTGTCCATGGAAGCTAAATTTAAAAATACATAATTAGCAATTATCCTTTCAAAAAGCGATGCCGTGGAGGAATCAGGCGCACAGCGCCTCGGAGAGACGCCCGGGGGCTGGATGCGCGCCTGGCTTCCCAGCAGGGGCAGCCCGGGGCCCCCGCCCAGGGCCGCACAGCGGGTCCCAGGCGCTGCCGGTGGGGCGGGACCCGACGCGAAGGGCTCGGGGAGAGCGGGGAGCGCAGCTTCGGGGCTCTTTCCCTTTCCAGGCTCAGCAGTGAGGCCCGGCCCCTTGACCCCCAGAGCGGGTCATTTTGAACAATCCTCTTACGACAAAATTATTTGCGGTAAAACGCATGGAATCATCGCAAGGATTATTGGTAGTTTTCGATTAGTTCATTAGTTTTAAAAGAAGCAATTAACAATTTAAAAAAGAAGATATGTCCATTTTAAAGATTTTTTTTTTCAAATTTAGAAGAGGATTTCATGTTATGAAATGAGCTTTCCACCTATCAAATAAAAATATTACATCTTGTGGTGTTCCCTGCGTAAAGGCTGTGCGTTTTCACTTTTACATTAAACACACTTAAACTTTCCTTTCTTTCTTCTTCCTTTCTCTCTCTTTCTCTCTCCCTTCCTTCTCTCCCTCCCTCCCTCCCCTTCCTTCCTTCCTTTCTCTTTCTTTTTCTTTCTTTCTTCCTTCCTTTCTCTCTTTTTCTTTCTTTCTTTCTTTTTCTCTTTCTTTCTTCCTTCTTTCTTTCTTTTCTTTCTTTCTCTTTTCTCTCTCTCTCTCTCTCCTCTCTCTTCTCTCTTCTCTCTCTCTCACTCTCTCACACTTCTAATAAGACAGGCTCTCCTCACAGTGTCGCCCAGGCTCGACTGTGATGGCACCATCTCGGCTCACTGCAACAACCTTGGTCTCCTGGGTTCAAGCCATTCTCCCGCCTCAGGAATAGCTGGCACTACTGGTGCACACCACCACACCCAGCTAATTTTTGGGTATTTTTAGTAGAGACAGGATTTCACCATGTTGGCCAGGCTTATCTCGAACTCCTGACCTCAGATGAGTCACCTGCCTCAGCCTCCCAAAGTTCTGGGGTTACAGGCGTGAGCCACCACGACCCGCCTTCAGTTGATTTTCAAAATTAAAAATTTTGGACGGGCCCGTTGGCTCACGTCTGTAATCCCAGAACTTTGGGAGGCCGAGGCAGGTAGATCTTCCAAAGTCATGAGTTTGAGACCAGCCTGACCAACATGGTGAAACCCCATCTCTTCTAAAATACAAAAATTAGCCGAGTGCATTGGCAAATGCCTGTACTCCCAGCTACTTGGAAGGCTGAGAGCCGAGATTGCGCTACTGCACTTGAGACTGAGTGACAGAGTGAGACTCTTTCTCTCAAAAAAAAAAAAAAAATCCATTTCAATTTAAATCCCATCACTCCAGAGCCGTTTGTTGATCTGTTCTCCACTGTGCTGCCATAGTTGACTACACTTATGTGGGCCTGTTTGTGAACTCCCTATTCTATTGCATTCATCTATCTGTTCTGTTACTAATACCACACTGTCTGGATTACTGTAGCTTTGTACAGTCCATCTTGAGGTTGGGTAGGGTCAGTCCTGTGACTTTGTTCTGCTTCAATATGGTTGGGTATTCTGGGTCTTTCAGCCTGTCCATGCCATCTGTTTCATTTCATTTCTCTTTCTGATATTAGTGATTTGCATATTCTCTCTTTTTGTCTTTGTCAGCCTGGCCAGAGGCTGATCTTTTCAAAGAATCAGCTTTTGGTTTTGTTGTTGTTCTCTACTGATTTCCTGTTTTTAAGTTCATTGATTTCTGCTCTAATTTTTATTATTTTTCTTCTGTTTACTTTGGATTTAATTTGCCTTTCTTTTTCTAGTTTCCTAAGGTGGGAACCTAGAATGCTGACTATAGATCTTTCTTCTTTTCTAATATCTGCATTTGATGCTATCAGTTTTCCTCTAAACACTCCTTTTGCTGCACCCCATGAATGGGATGTATTTTCATTTTTTATTAATATGGGCTGGGCATGGTGGCTCACACCTGTAATCCCAGCACTTTGGGAGACCGAGGTGGGCAGATCACCTGAGATCATGAGTTCGAGACTAGCCTGGTCAACATGGCAAAACCCCATCTCTACTAAACATACAAAAATTAGCTGGACATGATGGCACCTGGAAGACTGAGGCACCAGAATCACTCCAACCCAGGAGGTGGAGGTTGCAGTGATCCGAGATCACTCCACTGTGTCCCAGCCTGGGTGACAGAGCAAGACTGTTTCAAAAAAAAAAAAAAAAAGTGTTGATATGGTTTGGCTGTGTCCCCACCCAAATTTCATCTTGAATTTTTTTTTTTCCTCTTGTCACCCAGGCTAAAGTGCAATGGTGTGATCTCTGCTCACTACAACCTCCTTCTCCTAGGTTCAAGCAATTCTCCTGCCTCAGCCTCCCCAGTAGCTAGGATTACATGTGCCCACCACCGTGCCCAGCTAATTTTTGTATTTTTGTAGACATGGGGTTTCACCATGTTAGCCAGGCTGGTCTCGAACTCCTGATCTCAGGTGGTCCGCCCACCTTGCCTTCCAAAGTGCTGGGAATACAGGTGGGAGCTACGGTGCCCAGCCTTGAATTGTAATCACCAGGTGTTGAGGGAGGAACCTGGTGAGAGGTAATTGAATCAGGGGAGTGGTTTCTCCCATACTATTCTCGTGATAGTGAGTGAGTTCTCACGAGATCTGATGGTTTTATAAGTGTTTGGTAGCTCCTGTCCTGCTTGCGCTGGTCTTGCTCCGGCTGTTTTGTGAAGAAGGTGTTTGCTCCTCCTTCCACGATGATTATAAGTTACCTGAGACCTCCTCAGCCATGGGAACTGTGAGTCAATTAAACCTCTTTCCTTTATAAATTTCAGTTTCGGAAAATTCTTTTTTTTTTTTTTTGAGATGGAGTTTCGCTCTTGTTGCCTAAAGAAACTGGAGTGCAATGGCACGGTCTCTGCTCACTGCAGCCTCTGCCTCCCAGGTTCAAGCGATCTCCTGCCTCAGCCTCCCAAGTAGCTGAGACTACAGGTGCCTGCCACCATGCCCAACTAATTTTTTTGTATTTTTAGTACAGATGCGGTTTCATCATGTTGGCCAGGTTGGTCTTGAACGCCTGACCTCAGGTAATCCACCTGCCTCGGCCTCCCAAAGTACTGGGATTACAGGCATGAGCCACCGCACCTGGTCAAGAAGTTCATTATAGCAGTGTGAGCATGGACTAATACAAGTGTATTATTTAATCTTCAAGAATTTGGGGATTTTCCAGATATTGTTCTGTTATTGATTTCTAGTTTGATAACATGGTGGTCTGAGAGCAGATGTTGTATGATTTCTATTCTTTTAGATTTGTTGAGGCATAAACATGCCTTTTATGGCCCAGAATGTGGTCTATCTTGGTGAGTGTTGCATGTGAACTTGAGAAGAAAGTACATTCTTGCTGTTGTTGGATGAAGTAGTCTATAGATGTCCAGTGGTGGTTTATTATCAGTTATGTGATTCCTGGGGACCCTAAAGGAACTCCCTCTTCAAACAAATATCTTAACTGAGTCTGCACGTGTTGGTTTGAGAGTTCTCCAAATTAACTCGCATGTGGCATATGATGCGTAATAAAGGGAAGACTTAAAATGTGCTAATTCCAATCCTCCGTGTATATTACTGAAATCCAGTAACTGCAGCAACATTTTAGAATTTAGACCAATAGAGGCTTTGCGGGAGGAGCATTTTCTTGTTGGGATTGTTTAATGTTGCCAGAGCATTGCCATGAAAATCATGAAAAGCCAGCCACCTTCTAGTTGGTTTCTGATTGTTTTAGGTCTTCTCTGACAGCTCTCTGCTCTGTGCGGGGTGATAATAAGCCGGACACCCCAGCGAGTTCCCTCCTGGCACACTCTCTCTCTCCTTGGATTCCCAGGCCCCTGGGAGAGCCATTTGCTCCACTGTTTTTCAGTCTGAGCCTGAGGTCTGAATGAGGCTGCTCACAGCTGCCTGGGTCCTGATGCAGGGACAAGTCCCTCTCCCTTCCTCAGGTGGCTGTTAAAGGGACACTTCATTTTGTCCCCTTTCTGCTGTCCAATCCCAGCAGTCCCCGAGCAGCTGCAAACCCACACTTCTCCGCCTCTCCACATCCTCTAATCTCTGAATTTTCCTGCAAATCCCTTAAATTCGCTTCCCACAGAAGCACAGTCCTCATTCCTCAGCCTGTGCTGTACCCGCCTCTTGTAACTCCATTGGAGGACATATTTCATTCCTCTGTCCTGGCTGTAAGGAGTTTGCTCTTAAATTGGCCCAGAATTTAGGGAGGAATGTTGGATATTTCTTCCCATACTCATCATCCAAAACTCATATGACTTTTGTACCCACAGAGTGAGACTCTGTCTCAAAGAAAAAAAATTAACCCCACTGTTCCCCCATATCTGTTGCAATCCCTCTCTAATGGTAGAGTGTCCACGTTACTGACTTTTATAGTGATTGTTTCACAGACACCTCCATTCAGTGATCCCGCAATCTGGGATGTAGTGTGAAGGATTCCACAGCTGAGAAACAGACGGCAGGGCTGGAATCAAACCCAGGCCTGTCCAACTCCAAAAGCCTGTGCTGAGCCCACTAGAGCTTCCTTGTGTGCTGCAGAGAATGTGCCCAAAATACCTTCACCACTTCATCCTGACCCCTCGAATCAGCCATGCCCTGCCACCCCCACTGTGGCATGAAATAAACTCTCCAGCTTGCTACAAATCCATTATTCGAGCAGTAGTTGGACAGCAAAGGCCAGAGAGAACGTCCATAGCTTCTGCCAGTCTCTTCTCTAAGCGCAGTAACTGCCACCTAAATTGTCCTTAAACAAACAAGAACGCATTTTAACTAAGTGTAAAGAAAATGTGTATAGAGTGAGACTCTGTCTCAAAAAAAAAAAAGTTTTTTCCAGCTTGTCTTTTGAATTTGAATCCAAAATAAGATCCGTCCACCGTAACTGGCTAATATGTTTCCTTTTCTTGTTAGTTTGTGGCCTGGTCTCACTTTGTCACCCAGGCTGGAGTGCAGTGGTGGGATCTTGGCTCACTGCAACCTCCGCCTCCTGGGTTCATGTGATTCTTGTGCCTCAACTTCCCTAATAGCTGGTACAGGTGCATGCCACCATGCCTGGCTAATTTTTGTGCTTTTGGTGGAAACAGTTTCACCGTGTCGCCCAGGTTGGTCTTGAACTCCTGTAATCCCAGCTATTCAAGAGACTGAGGCAGGAGAATCACTTGAACCTGGGAGGCGGAGGTTGCAGTGAGATCATGCCACTGCACTTATGTTTAGCATATTCAGAAGATTCTGCAACCATCACCCACTATCTAATTCCAGAACGTTTTCATCACCCCAGAATTAAATCTCTGTATTCATCCCGCTTCCTTCTCCTGCCCCCCAGCCCCTGGCAACCACTAATCTACTTTCTGACTCTTAGTTCTTTTTTAGCCTACAGGTTTCTCTCTCTTTCTCTTGCAATTTGCTTGTTGAGGAAACCTGTGGTGTTTTTACAGGTTCGGCTTCGTGACGGCCCTCAGGGGCGGTGTTTAAAGGACTCCCTTCTTCCATATCTCCTGTCAGTGGGTGATTGGGTCTGGAGTCTTGATCAGATTCCAGTTGGATCTTTTTTTGGCATTACTTTATAAATGATAATGTGAACTTCGATGAAGAGTTACATAATGTCAGATTCTCTCGTTTTGTGATGCTAACAGCTGTTAATAATTGTTGCCTAACTGTTAATTCGTCAGGGGTTGCAAAATGGTGATGTTTTAATTCTATTACTCCTTCATTTAGTAGTTGGCATGCTCTATAAAGAGAAACTTTCCTTCTGCGACTATTAAGTTACTGAGGTGCATGCAGTATGTTTAATAGAGGCAGAAAGGTTTGACTCTTTTGGTTTATTTACACTTATACAAATAATGATTGGGTCTCAAGCATTCTCCAAAACCAATCTGTGAGGGCTTTTGTGGAGGGGGAGTGGGGAGTAGAGGGGTGGAGGGGGTCGAATATCAGATTTTTATAAACCACTCATTGTAAAAGCTACTACACAGGTAGGAAAGGTAGAATGGGTCCAGATTCTGGGGTCCTTTGCCCCCAGCAGGGCATCTGCATTGTGGCAGTAGGGGAGCCTGATTCATTCCTAATTGGGGTGTTGTTTGGTGAAAATGATACTGAAGGATGTGTGGAAAAGGCAGGCGAATGGCAGAGCAGACTCGGGTGGGGTGGGGGTTGATGCTCGCAGCTCTTGGTGCTCGGCCAGGTTAGTCAGGGACTGCCCTGTGATTTCTGTTTTTCTCCATTCATGAGCTATGTACAGGAATACCTTTTTTTTTTTTTTGGTATGGGTTTCACCGTGTTGACCAAGCTGGTCTTGAGCTCCTGACCTCAAGTGATCGGTCCACCTCAGCCTCCCAATGTGCTGGGATTACAGGTGTGAGCCACTGTGCCTAGCCAGGAACACCTTATTTTATTTTATTTATTTATTTATTTTGAGATGGAGTCTTGCTTTTGTTGCCCAGGCTGGAGTGCAGTGGCGTGATCTTGGCTCACCGCAACTTCCACCTCCCTGGTTCAAGCAATTCTCCTGCCTCACCATCCCAAGTAGCTGGGATTACAGGCATGCACCACCACACCTGGCTAATTTTGTGTTTTTAGTAGAGATGGGGTTTCATCATGTTGGTCAGGCTGGTCTCGAACTCCCAAGGGCAGGTGATCCACCCGCCTCGGCCTCCCAAAGTGCTGGGATTAGAGGCATGAGCCACCACGTCTGGCACACCTTTTTAAAAATTTATTTTTATTTATTTTGAGATGGAGTCTCACTCTGTCACCCAGGCTGGAGTGCAGTGGTGTGATCTCAGCTCACTGCAACCTCTACCTCCCGGGTTTCAGCGATTCTCCTGCCTCAGCCTCCCAAGTAGTTGGGATTACGGGCACCCACTACCACGCTCAGCTAACATTCGTATTTTTAGTAGAGATGGGGTTTTGACATGTTGGCCAGACTGGTCTTGGATGCCTGACCTCAGGTGATCCACCTGCCTCGGCCTCCCAAAGTGCTGGGAGTACAGGCGTGAGCCACTTTACCTGGCTACCTTTTTTTTTTTCAAATACTTTTTTTTTTAATGTTGCTGTAATTTAGTGAGAGATGAGCAGCTGGACAAGAATGGAAATGAAAGTAAAGAACACAGCAGAGGAATGATTTTGAAGAACAATTCAAACAAAAGCAAGCCATTGACAGTGGATGGGGAACCTGGAGGAAGCCTCTAAGGTTTTCAGCTGGGGGCAGAGGGGATGGTCCTTCGGTGAATCAAAAGGGAAGTTGGCCGGGTGCCGTGGCTCAGGCCTGTAATCCCAGCATTTTGGGAGGCTGAGGTGGGCAGATCATGAAGTCAGGAGTTTGAGACTAGCCTGGCTAACATGGTGAAACCCCGTCTCTATTAAAAATACAAAAATTAGCTGGACGTGGCTGCGGGCGCCTGTAACCCCAGCTACTCCGGAGGCTGAAGCAGGAGAATCGCTTGAACCCGGGAGGAGGAGGTTGCAGTGAGCCAAGATCGTGTCACGGCACTCCAGCCTGGGCAATATAAAGAGACTCCATCTCAAAAAAATAAAAATACAAAAAAAAAAAAAAAAAAAGCCAGGTGTGGTGGTGCATGTGTAATCAATCCCAGCTACTTGGGAGGCTGAGGCAGGAGAATTGCTTGAACCCGGGCAGTGAAGATTGCAGTGAGCTGAGATCACTCCACTGCATTCCAGTCTGGGTGGCACAGAGAGACTCTGATTATATATTTCCAACATGACTTATCCCTGTTGATGTCAACCTTGATCTCCTGGCTGAAACGTGTTGGTCACCTTTCTCTTCTGTAAAGGTTTTTTTACTTACTCTCCCACCCCCATCCTGTACTTTTCAGTGGAAGGTTGAACAGGCAGGTTTTCAATGGTATTTATCTTCCAGTGGCCTGACTTTTCTTCTGTCACAACAACGCCCACATCTGTGCATAACACCCACATCCTACGTTTGCCACCACAAAGACTTCTTTCCTTTCTCATTTTATTTTCCTCTATCGTCTTCTTTTCCTTTCCTTGGGTACAGCTTTCTCTTGAGTCTTGCCAGTTGGTCTGCATTAGACGGTGAATAAATATCCATATGAAGCAAGAGCCTGGCAAGTGGGTGTTGCTGAAGCATGGGAGACAAAACGTTCCTGGGACCTCAGGTGATGAGGCTGTGGGCTGCAGAGGGAGTTTTTGAATTGTAATGCTATCAGCAGTGACACATGTAGCAGTTAATCACTACATCAATCCATCTATAGCATAATTATCATCTCAGTGAAAACAGCAGAGCCTGCTGGCAAGTATCATTATGACTAAATTGGATCCCCGGGCAATGTTCTAATTACAACATTTGAATTTTTAAAGTGAACTCATAGAAAGAGTAGCTTCATGCTGTAATTATTGATTTCCTCCTACTGGACAGGAATATGTACAATGTACACTTGAGGAATGATCACTGTCTCCTTGTAGCACTAAGGTGGGCTTCTTTATATGATTAATTAAAGTAATTACATCTCGCTTCTTATTGTAGTAAAATATATATTAGAATATATTCCATTCTAATTACATTATATATTATAGAAAATATGATAGCCAAGGCAGGCAGATTATTTGAGCTCAGGAGTTCAAGACCAGCGTGGGCAACATAGTGAAACCCTGTCTCTCCTAAAAATACAAAAATTAGCTGGGCATGGTAGTGTCCATCTGTAGTCCCAGCTACTCAGGAGGTTGAGGCAGGAGAATCACTTGAACCCAGGAGGCGGAGATTACAGTGAGCTGAGATGGCAATACTGACCTCCAGCCTGGGCAACAGAGTAAGGCTCCATCTCAATTAAAAAAAAAAAATTGGCCGGCTCAGTGGCTCATGCTTGTAATCCCAGCACTTTGGGAAGCCGAGGTGGGTGGATCACGAGGTCAGGAGATCAAGACCATCCTAGCCAACATAGTGAAACTCCGTCTCTACTAAAAATACAAAAAAATTAGCTGGGAGTGGCGGCACATGCCTGTAATCCCAGTTACTCAGGAGGCTAAGGCAAAAGAATTGCTTGAACCCAGGGGATGGAAGTTGCAGTGAACTGAGATGGGCCACTGCACTCCAGCCGGATGACAGAGCGAGACTGTCAAAAAAAAAGTAAATAACTAATTAAGTAAGAAAGAAATTAAACTATGGGGAAGTCATCTTTTAATTAAAATAGAAAATGTAATCCTTGGCATGAGCGTCTGCTTTTTTGGGCTTCTGTTGTACAGATTTGAGAAGCGCTGGCTCTGGTAAGCTGGCAAGCCTGCTGAGAATGTGACCTTTCTGGCCTTCTATTAGGCCATTCTTGCATTGCTATAAATACCGGAGACTGGGTAATTTCTAAGAAAAGAGGTTTAATTGGTTCACAATTCTGCAGGCTGTACAGTAAGCATAGCACTGCCTCTGCTCTGGGGAGGCCTCAGGAAGCTTCCAGTCATGGCAGCAGGTGAAAGGGGAACAGATGTGTCACATAGGAGGAGCGCGAGGAGGAGTTGGGGGAGGTGCCATCCTTTTAAACCACCAGGTTTCAAGTACTCACTCACTCACTTGAGGACAGCACCAAGCCACGAGGGATCCGCCCCCACGACCGAACCACCACCCACCAGGCCCCACCTCCTCATGGGTGATCACAGCTCAACATGAGCTTTGGAGGGGACGTCCAAACAACATCAGGCCTCCATCCTGAGGGCCACATTTCCAGTGCCACTGTGGATGACTCCGTGGGCTGTGCACTGCACTGCTCTGAGAGCTGCCATTCCTGCAGTCTAGAAGGTGGACTGGACTGAGGCTGGACTGGGGTTGTACTGGGTGGCTGTGGACCTCCCATAAATCATGTAGGTGAGGACAGGTGCTGTGGCTTGGGCCTGTAATCCCAGCACTTTGAGAGGCCAAGGCAGGCGGATCACTTGAGGTCAGGAGTTCTAGCCCAGCCTGGCCAACATGGCAAAACCTCGTCTCTGCTAAAAAATACAAAAATCAGCTGGGCATGTTGGCATATACCTGTAATCACAGCTATCAGGAGGCTAACGCATGAGAATCCCTTAAACCGAGGAGGCGGAGGCTGCAGTGAGCCAAGATCTCACCACTCCATTCCAGCCTAAGCGAAAGAGTTGAGACTGTCTCAAAAAAAAAAAAAAAAGTAGGTGACAGGGAGATTTTCTGAACACTTTCCTGATTCCTTTCTTCCTTCGTTTTTAGTCCATAGTGTTCACAGGACATTGATATGTAATGATTTAACATCTTGTACCTAATCTGTTTGATGACCTGGGGAATGCCATCTGACCATTTGCCATCACTTGATTCTTTTGCACAATATCCGTTTTTTTCAATCCTTCAACAAATATGTTTCAGTATTTTAGTCTATGCCTCCCTGTGGGCTAGCCTTCTCTTATTTTGAAGAGCAGGCATGAGGGATCGTTTATCTCCTTCAATCCACTGACCCACAGTGGCAAAAAATAGATCAAGATGTGTTTAAATAAAGAACCACTTAGGCTGAGTGTAGTGGCTTATGCCTGTAATCCCAGCTCTTTGGAAGGCCAAGGTAGGTGGATCACCTGAGGTCAGGAGTTCGAGACCAGCCCAACCAATGTGGAGAAACCCCATCTCTACTAAAAATACAAAATTAGCTGGGCGTGGTGGTGCATGCCTGTAATCCCAGCTACTGGGGAGGCTGAAGCGGGAGAATTGCTTGAACCCAGGAGGCCGAGGTTGCGGTGAGCCAAGATTGTGCCGTTGCACTCCAACCTGGGTAACAAGAATGAAACTCCATCTCAAAAAAAAAAAAACTCACTTAAAATCATATTGGAAACTTGGATGTTCATAGCAGCTTTTGTCCTTAAATAGTCAAAAGTGAAACCCAAATGTCCATCAACTGCTGAATGCATAAACAAAATATGGTATATCCATACAATGAAATATTTTTCTGCCATAAAAAGGAATGAACTCCTGACACATGCTACAACATGGATGAGTCTTGAAAAGATGCTAAGTGAAAGAAGCCAGACATAAAACCCCACATACAGTGTGATTCCATTTACTTGAAACAGCCACAACTGACAGATCTGTAGAGACAGTAGATTAGTGCCTGCTGGGGTCTGGGGGTTAGGAGAATGGGGAGTTGACTGCAAGTAGCTATGAGGTTTCTTTTCTGTTTTTTTTTTTTTTTTTTTTTTTTAAACAGAGTCTTGCTCTGTTGCCCAGGCTGGAGTGCAGCAGCATGGTCTCAGCTCACTGCAGCCTCCACCTCCCGGGTTCAAGCAATTCTCCTGCCTTAGCCTCCCAAGTAGCTGAAACTACAGGCGTGCACCACCCCATCCAGCTAATTTTTGTATTTTTAGTAGAAACAGCATTTCACTGTGTTGGCCAGGGTGGTCTTGAACTCCTGACCTCAGGTGATCCACCCAGCTCAGCCTCCCAAAGTGCTGGGATTACAGGCGTGAGCCACTGCACCCGGCCACTAAATGGTTTCTTTGAAGTGCTGAAAATGTTCTGGACAGATGTGGTGGCTCGTGCCTGTAATCCCAGCACTTTGGGAGGCCAGGGCAGGCAGATCACTTGCGCTCAGGAGTTCAAAACCAGCCTGGGCAATATGGTGAAACACCATCTCCACAAAAAATAGCCGGGTATGGTGATGTGTGCCTGTGCTTGTAGTCCCAGCTACTTGGGAGGCTGAGGCTGGAGAATCACTTGAGCCTGGAAGGTGGAAGTTGCTGTGAGCCGAGATCATGCCACTGCACTCCAGTCTGGGTGATGGAGTGAAACCTGGTCTCAAAAAGCAAACAAAAAATGTTCTAAAATTTCCTAACAGCCATGGTTGTACCACTCTGTGAATATACAAAAAACCCACAGAATTGTGTACTTTAAAAGGATACATTTAATGGTGAATGAATATTCAATAAAACTATAAAAAAAGTTTTAAAAACCATACCAGAATCACTGAACTTTAGAGATGCATTTTTAGAGGTCTCTAGACTAATCCCTCCTTTCGTATTCGAGGAAAATAAGGTTCTAAGCAGGTATTGATTGCCCGCAGGCACACCAGTCTGTTCATTGCAGCAGTGTGCTTGGGTGGTTAGGGATATGGTGTTTTCGTTGAGGCACAACTTACAAATGTTGGTGGGGCATACCAGGAGATGGCACTTACAGCAAGTTACATTTCATAAATTAAATGTCAGTTTCAGCCTACTCTTGAAGTTCCATCCCATTTATCGCAACTATATACCCCCATCTCCAGGAAATTAGGATATGAACCTGTCAGAATATTAAGTCAAGTCAACTGGTGCCCTTTTGATGCTGTTTCCAGTAACTACGCTGTCCCCCTAGTTAGAGATACCTGGTTAGAAATACCTTCAGTCACACATTAACAACAACAAAAAAAGCTGGGCACGGTGGTGGCTCACGCCTGTAATCCCAGCACTTTGGGAGGCTGCGGAAGGTGGATCACTTGAGATCAGAAGTTCAGGACCAGCCTGGCCAACATGGTGAAACCCTGTCTCTACCAGAAAATAAAAACATTAGCCAGGCGTGGTGGTAGGCACCTGTAATCCCAGCTACTCAAGAAGCTGAGACAGGAGAGTCATTTGAACCCAGGAGGTAGAAGTTGCAGTAAGCCAAGATCGTGCCACTACACTCCAGCCTGGGTTATAGAGCCAGACTCTGTCTCAAAACAAGAGAAACAAAAGCAAAACAAAATATCAGAAACAAGAACTGCATGAAATTAATCAGCACAACAAACATTTAAAAATGCTTTAATCCTACTTCTAGGCCAGTAAACACAAAGAATTGCAGAAAAAGGCGAGATCCAAGAAGAGAAATGAAAAGAAATAAAGAACTCCAGAGATGGGGAGAAAGGGTAGGGTCTCCTGCCACTCCCAGTTGCCTTCTTCTGTTGCTGTTGAAGGAGCAGTAGCTTAGAATCGCCTACACTGGCCCTCCTTCCCTTCACCTCCATGACCCTGCGAGGTCTGGCCCAGGACACCTTGACCAAACCATATCTCCAGATCCTAGAGCTAGAACCTACACCTAATTATAATTATATAAATATAAAATTTAGCCTGGGCAACATGGTAAAACGCTGTTTCTACAAAAAATACAAAAATCAGCCAGGCATGGAGGCACACGCCTGTAGTACTAGCTAGTCGGGAGGCTGAGGAGGGAGGATCGCTTGAGGCCAGGAGGTCAAGACTGCAGTGAGCCGTGATGGTGCCATGACACACTCCAGCCTGGGTGACAGAGTGGCCGACAAAAAAAAAATACATTATATATGTATGTTAATATGTATTTTATGTTATATATGTATAAAATACACAATTTGCTATCTTAACCATTTTAAGTGTACAGTTCAGTAGTGTTAAGTACATTCACATTGTACACAATCTCCAGAATGTTTTCATCTTGCAAAACTGAAATTCCGTACTCATAACAACTTCCCGTTCTAAGCTCCTCTCTCCCACAATCCAGCACCCTGGGCACCGCCGTTCTGCTCCCTGTGTCTATGCATTTGAGGACTCTAGTATCTATTGTGGGAACATACCACATCTGGTTTATCCATTCAACCGTCGAGAAGCATTTGGGGTTTCCACCCTGTGGCTGTTGTGAATACTGGTGCTAGGAGCAACAGTGTAACAAATGTCTGCTCAATTATTCTCTTACTTTGAAAAAACTTTTTAAAAAACTAGTTTGAGTCTCATGGGCATGATTTGTTCTAACGCTGGGTCTTGGATCGCTGGTTGTTGGATCGGAATCATACTGTAGTTTGCTTCCTCCAGACTGGGTAAGGACCCACTCCTCTTCTCCCTGCAGCCCACTTTTCTGTCATAGGTATTGATCCTTAATCACTATCTTGCATCCGGCCAGGCGCAGTGACTCATTCCTGTAATCCTAGCACTTTGGGAGGCCGAGGTGGGCGGATCACCTGAGGTCCGGAGTTCCAGACCAGCGTGGCCAACATGGTGAAACCCCGTCTCTACTAAAAATACAAAAATTACCTGTAATCCCGGCACTTTGGGAGCTGAGGTGGGCGGATTACGAAGTCAGGAGATCGAGACCATCCTGGCCAACATGGTGAAACCCCGTCTCTACTAAAAAAAAAAACCAAAAATTTAGCTGGGCGTGGTGGTGTGCACCTGTAGCCCCAGCTACCCCAGGCTGAGGCAGGAGAATCGCTTGAACCCGGGAGGTGGAGGCGGTCAGCCAAGATCACGCCACTGCACTCCAACCTGGCAACAGAGCGACTCTGTCTCAAAAAAAAAAAAAAAAAAAAAGCCGGGTGTGGTGGCACACGCACCTGTAATCCCAGATACTAGAGAGGCTGAGGCAGAACTCGGGAAGTTGCAGTGAGCCGAGATTGCACCACTGCACTCCAGCCTGAGCGACAGAGCAAGACTCCGTATCAAAAAAAAAAAAAAAATCTTGCATCCCATCCTCTTTGGAAATGTCCCTGACCCTCCTTATGTGAGCAGCGGCACACCGGGCTTTCTTCTGTTCTCCTACGTGGAGACTCCCAGTGAACCTCACCCTCTCTGGGACTTGCCTGGAGCCTCTGCGAGAAGCGAGTGTCGGCACCACCCAGCCAGTCCCGAGCTCGTCTCGGCTGCGTCTCCGGGACTGTCCAGGTTCGAGCCAACACTTGTCACCCTGTCCACGTCCCGCAGGGGGCGCCAGAGGCCGGGCGGTCGTTCTGCCCTATCTCGGCTGGTTGACGCCGAGGGCCGTGATCGCACTCGTTTTGAAGTATAATATTTTAGGAATGCTGTGACCCCACCTTGACTGACTGACTTGTGAGATATGACCAAAAACAATGAATAATTGGAACCCTTGCATGCTGCTGGTGGGAACAGAAAATGGTGCAGCTGCTGTGGACAACAGTCTGGCAGTTCCTCAAAAAATTAAAAATAGGATTACCTTATTATGATTCAGCAATTGCACTTATGGGTGTGAACCTGAAAGAATCTGTCCGGGCACGGTGGTTCATTCCTGTAGTCCTAGTTGCTTTAGGAGGCTGAGATAGGAGGATCGCTTGAGCCCAGGAGTTCAAGACCAGCCTGGGCAGCATACGGAGACCCCGTGTTTACAAATAATTTAAAAAATTGGCCAGGTGCGGTGGCTCACGCCTGTAATCCCAACACTTTGGGAGGCCGAGGTGGGCAGATCACTTGAGGTCAGGAGTTTGAGATCAGCCTGGCCAACATGATGAAACCCTATCTCTACTAAAAATACAAAAATTAGCTGGATGCGTTGGTGCACGCCTATAGTCCCAGCTACACAGGAGGCTGAGACAGGAGAATCGCTTGAACCTGGGAGGCAGAGGTTGCAGTGAACCGAGATAAATGCCACTATACTCCAGTCTGGGCGACACAGTGAGTCTCTGTCTCAAAAAAAAAAAAAAAAAAATTAAGCAGACGTAGTGGCACATGCCTGTAATCCCAACTACTTGAGATGCTGAGGTGGGAGAATCACCTGAACCTGGGATGTTGAGGCTGCAGTGAGCCATGATTGCACACTGCATTCCAGCCTGGGTGACAGAGCAAGACCCTGTCTCAAAAAAAAAAAAAAAAAAAAAAAAAAAAAGCAGGGACTGGAACAGAAGATCTGTGTACACCTGTGTTCATAGCAGCATAGATCATACTTCACAATTAGCTATAAGGTGGAGGCAACCAAGTACCCATGGAGGGGCATGAACGGGTAAACACAATGTGGCATGTACAGTCATCTACAATCATCCCTTTGTATCTGTGGGGAATGCCTCCAAGACCCCCACTGGATCCCAAAATCCATGGTTGCTTTTAAGCCCCTGATATAAAATGGTATACAATTGCTGGGCGTGGTGGCTCGTGCCTGTAATCCTAGCACTTTGGGAGGCCGAGGTGGGCGGATCATGTAAGGTCAGGAGTTTGAGACCAGCTTGGCCAACATGGTGAAACCCCGTCTCTACTAAAAATACAAAAATTAGGCGGGTGTGGTGGTGCATGCCTGTAATCCCAGCTACTTGGGAGGCTGAGGCAGGAGAATCGCTTGAATCCAGGAGGCGGAGGTTTCGGTGAGCGGAGATGACACCATTGTAGTCCAGCCTGGGTGACAGAGCAAAAGCTCTGTCTCATAAAAAAAAAAATGGTGTAGAATTTACATATAACCTATACACATCCTCCCATATACTTATAAATCATCTCTAGATTCCAAGTACAGATTTATATAATACCTAATACAATGTACATGCTATAGAAATAGTTGTTATACTGTATTGTTTAGTAAATAATGACCCTGAAAAAGTCTGTGTTCAGGACGGACAAAACTATCCATTTTTCTCCCCCAGATATTTTGATCAGCAGTTAGTTGAATCCATGAATTGGGGAACCTGTAGATGCAGAGGGCCAACTACTTTTTTGTTTGAGAGGGAGTCTCACTCTGTCACCTAGGTTGGAGTGCTATGGCATGATCTCGGCTCACTGCAACCTCTGCCTCCCGGGTTCAAGCGATTCTCCTGCCTCAGCCTCCCCAGTAACTGGGATTACAGGCATGTGCCACCACGCCTGGGAAATTTGTTTGTATTTTTAGTACAGATGGGGTTTCACCATTGGCCAGGCTGGTCTCGAACTCCTGACCTCAAGTGATACACTTGCTTCGACCTCCCAAAGTGCTGGGATTACAGACATGAGCCACAGCATTTGGCCCTAACTATCCTTTTAAAGGTACACTTGTCCGCCTCCCTGTTTCCTCCTAAAACAATGAGCTGCCATCCCTGGCTCCTCCCAGGCGTTCCTGTTTGGTGTAGGTTGGTGATAGAGCTGCCCCATTCTTTTCCTTACACAGAATCCTTCCCCTTTTGGGGTCTGCATTTTCTTGGACAGTCAAATGTTCTTGGAGCTACTGACCGCCTCAGGATCTTTTTTTTTACAAGAAACAGTGGTGATCATGATTCAGCTACACCAGCTGCTGGGGTGGTCCCGACCCCTGGGGCCAGTTCCTGGGAGGATTGAGAAGTGTGACCAAGGCTTCAAGGCTCAGGCTCTGCACCCTCAGCCATTCTTGAGACTCCTTCACCACCACTGCAAGGTGATGGTGCCCCTCAGGCCCAGGCTGCCAGGAATCCAGCTTTCTATGGCGGCCTTTCCCCCTTTTCCAGGAAGCCTCTTGTTAACCCTTTAGTGCATCAGGGAAGTCGATCATTCCATTCCTCAGAGATGGAAGCAAAGAAGGAAAGGAAAAAAATAACTCTGATGCTGAAACGATGTCGACGAAAGCTTAATTGAGAAGTTTCTTGGAGAGACTCCACCAAACGGAATGGGTAGAGCAGAAAATTGAAACACACACAAACACTATCTATTTTGGATTGGAGTGGTTTTTATTCTGGAGGTAAAGTGGAGCAAGGATGGTGAATAGATATGAGGGCTCTCGAATTAACCCTTCCGTGCAAAGGCAGAACGGGCGGACAGGACTTCCTTGTATTTGGACAACAGCCCTGACGGAGGCTCTGGGCTGAGAGGACACGGTGCCAAGGCTGCCCTTCACTTCCAGAGGCTGGGAGGACTCCTGAAGGTGCTTCTGAGCTGCATGTGCCTAGAGTGTGGTCAGGAGAAGCGCCTTATCAACCTACGCCTGGTCACCACAGCCCGAGCCAAGGGAGAGCTCAAGCCCTGATGTCTTAGAGATCTGTCTTCAGCAATGCCGGTTCATTCTGTTTGTCTTTCCGCCTCGTCCCATAACCCCATCATTCACTGCCACCTGCCACCTACCCCAGCTCCCAGAAGGGCCTGCTGACTTGACCCATTCATCAGGAATAAAGTAACGTCTGGACCAAGCTCTTGAAACGTTTGTATATTACAGTGAGCAAATTATATTAAATGTTTTTTCACTCAAGTGTTCATTCACTCCCAAAACACTGGGAACCTATGACGAGGGAGTTTGCATTCTAGGCACGGGGAATGCGTAGGTGTAAAGAACTTGGGCTGGCCGGGTGCGGTGGCTCACGCCTGTAATCCCAGCAGTTTAGGAGGCCGAGGCAGGGGGAATCACCTGAGGTCAGGAGTTCGAAAACAGCCTGACCAACATGGCGAATCCCCGTCTCTAATAAAAGTACAAAAAAATGTAGTCAGGTACGGTGGTGTGTGCCTGTAATCCCACCTACTCGGGAGGCTGAGGCAGGAGAATTGCTTGAACCCAAGAGGTGGACGTTGCAGTGAGCGGAGATCGCACCACTGCACTCCAGCCTGGGCAACACAGCGAGACTCCATCTCAAAAAACAGAACAAAACAAAACAAAAACCTCGGGCAACATATTTGCTGTCTAGTTGGGGAACTAGAAAAGCAGATGGATAAAGAGAACGCGAGGCACGAGGTGGTAGAGACAGCTACAGGGGCTCTGTCCTGGGGGATGGTGGGGTGTTTTTTGCCAGGGCACTGGTTAGGGTATTCAGAGATGGGGTGGGGGAAATGGGAGAGGTGGGCCCTGGAAACAGGAGTCTCTTTGAAGGATCAATTTCCACTGGGGCCCTGGAGAGCACGGCATTTGATAACCAGCTAACACAGTTATTAGTCGCTACCGGGCCATGCAGAGGAGACAGCCGGGGCTGCTGCGGCGCTGTTTCCCTCACCACGAACTCCTTCCTGTTCTGTTCTGCAGTGCCCGGGGCAGCTGCAGCCACGGTTCAGGCGACTGAGCGCAGGCTGTTCAGCTGTACCAGGCAAAGGCGTTGGAAGGTTGCCTGGATGATCCACTTATTTTATTTTATTGATCCACTGCTTTTATTTTTATTTTATTTTATTTTATTTTATTTTTGAGACAGAGTCTTGCTCTTCCACCAGGTGCCAGGCTGGAGTGTAGTGGTGCGATCTCGGCTCACTGCAACCTCCGCCTCCTGGGTTCAAGCGATTCTCTTGCCTCAGCCTCCCAAGTAGCTGGGACTACAGGCATATGCCACCACGCCCGGCTAATTTTTGTATTTTTTAGTAGAGATGGGGTTTCACCATGTTGGCCAGGATGGTCTCAATCTCTTGACCTCGTGATCCGCCCGCCTCGGCCTCCTGATCCAGTTATTTGCTATAATTCTTCATTTCCTGTAACTTTGTCTATCATTTGAAATGACAATGCGATTTGGACTAGAGATACTCTAATGTGGCATTTCTGGGTATTCCAACCATCTCTGTTTCAGTGACTTGGTCACCGACCATTGTCCTTCTTCCTCACTACAGGAAAAAAAAATGAAAATTAAAAATAGACCTGATGCAGTGGCTCACGCCTGTAATTCCAGAATTTTGGGAGGCTGAGGTGCAGATCACCTGAGGTAAGGAGCTCAAGACCAGCCTGGCCAACATGGTAAAACCCCATCTCTACTAAATATACAAAAATAGGCTGGGCGTGGTGGAGCGCACCTGCAGTCCCAGCTACTCAGAAGACTAAGACAGATAGAATTGCTTGAACCTGGGAGGCAGAGGTTGTAGTGAGCTGAGATCACACCATTGCATACCAGCCTAGATGGCAGAGTGAGACACTGTCTCGAAATTAAAAAAAAAAAAAAAAAAGCCAGGCACAGTGGCTCACGCCTGTAATCCCAGCACTTTGTGAGGCCAAGGCAGGCAGATCACAAGGTCAGGAGTTCGAGACCAGCCTGGCCAATGTGTTAAAACCCTGTCTCTACTAAAAATATAAAAATTAGCTGGGTGTGGTGGCAGGCGCCTATAGTCCCAGCTATTCTGGAGGCTAAGGCAGGAGAATTGCTTGAACCTGGGAGGTGGAGGTTGCAGTGAGCCAAGACCCCGCCACTGCACTCCAGCCTGGACGTCCCAAAAAAAAAATAAAAAAAGATGTCTATCTTTTCCACCTAATCAGGAGCTTTGGAGAGGGGTGTCACCCTTGTTATTTTACTTGCTTTGCTCTAATGGGCAGTCTAATTCTCTAGGAAAGAAGGGTCGTGCTGGTTTTATTGTTTTAAAATGATCACTACTATTCTAAACTAAAGTAAATGTAATAAGATAGGAGACTACTGAAGGAAAGACTTAGGTACTCTCCCTTTTTACCACACACCATAGCTCTCATTCCCAACCTCCTCTAAACAAACATACTGAGGTACATTTGCAGCTGAGAACAATGAATAGGTAACCCTGAACTCATGGATAGCTTAACCTCAGAAGATACAATCATGCAAGCCTATACCTGGTCCCCTGAAAACTACTCCTCCCTTCTGAGCAGGTAAGCAAAGGCTACCTTTGCAGGCACCAGGGACACCCCTTCTTTATCCTAGGCTGCCACCCTGAGGCTTAACGCTGGCTCCATTGCAGAGACAGTATAGCAGCCTAATAAGGGGAGGTGTGCTCTAATCCTAAAGGCCAAGGGAAACTGTCTAGCATTTATGCAAAGTACAAGTGAAAGAATGAAATCTGCAGAATAGCATTCCTGGTTTACACAAATTATGCAGTTGTTATTAAGATTAGAAAAAGAATGACGTTTTTAGTTGTTAAAACTACATTCAGGGCCGCGAGCAGTGGCTCATGTCTGTAATCCCAGCACTTTGGGAGGCTGAGGCAAGCGGATCACAAGGTCAGGAGTTCAAGACCAGCCTGGCCAACATGGTGAAACCCCGTCTCTACTAAAAATACAAAAATTAGCCTAGCGTGGTGGTGCCCGTAATCCCAGCTACTCAGGAGGCTGAGGCAGGAGAATCGCTTGAACCTGGGAGGTGGAGATTGCAGTGAGCTGAGATTACGCCACTGCACTCCAGCCTGGGTGACAAAGCAAGAATCTGGCTCAAAAAAAAAAAAAAAGTACAGTCAGGCTGGACATAGTGGCTAACGCCTGCAGTGCCAGCACTTTGGGAGGCCAAGGCAGGACGATCACTTGAGCCCAAGGAGTTGGAGACCAGCCTGGGCAACATAGTGAGATTCTGTCTCTAAAAAAGGAAAAAAAAATTAACCGAGCGTGGTGGCATGTGTCTGTAGTCCCAGCTACTCAGGAGGCTAAGGTGGGAGGATTGCTTGAGCCAGGAGTTTAAGGCTGCAGTGAGCTATGATTGTGCCACTGTACTCCAGCCTGGATAACAAAGTGAGACCCTAAAAAAAAGAGGGAGACATTCATGTAAGAATGCTTTTTCCCCAACATGAATATTTTGTAAAGTTAGCTTTTTAATTGAAATACAAAATCAAATGGTAAAAAGCCAGTCAAATTTAGCAGTGGGGGGTTGTATACCAACTTTAGTGACACTAATGTTAATAAGTTCTGATAACCCACTACCATCGGACCAGCCAGAGCAGCTACTTTCACTTTCATTATATAAATCTCTGAAGAGGCTACTCTAAATAAGTTAGGATGAGTTATTTTAAGAATTTTCCAAAAAGTCTGATGTTATGTGACCCTTACAAAATAATGCTGCAAAAAGCCGTATATTTTCTGATTTTTTTCCTTTAATTTTAAATAACTTAATGCAAACTGATATTCAAAATAATGTAGTTGCATGATGGGAAATAGAAGTAAATTACCAAATGGAAACCTCTTGTCCTTCGCAAATATCTGAAGACGTTCATGAATCACAGAAAAGCAAACAAATATATTTGTGTCAAATGCTCAGCAATAGAAATGTTAAACATTTAATGTCAACAAAATGAGCTTTGGTTTTTTTTTTTGTCGTCTCCCTGCCTGTGATCTGCAAAATGCCTTCCTGAAGCAAAGCAGCAGCAGATGGCAGCAGTGCCCGGAGGACGCACTTTCCATTCATTTTCACACGGAGCTTGGACCAGAGAACTCCTCACCCACGAGCACACTGCGTTCACACTGGTGGTTTTCTGGGACTTCTCATCATATTCCTTAATAGTTCCTATAAATCACATGGGTATGCCAGGTTTAATATGATCGTATCCCTCACCTTTCAGGCAGGTTGCTGCTGACATATAGAAGTTGCCAAAATGCTGAAAACAGCCTTTTGCCAATGGTTTTATCATAGGAAGCCAAAGCCCACTCAGTGATTAGCACTCTCACCAAGTTTAGTAAGAAATCCCACTTTAACCAGAAAAAAAAGGAATGAAAAGGATTAGAAAGTGATCAATAAACCTTAATTATTATTATCTTTGCTTATCAAATCTCAGTTTTCCTATTTTAAGTGATTCATATTTTAAAATACCAAATGTTGAAGTATTAGGTTGGTGCAAAAGTAATTGCGGTTTTTGCCATTAGTTTTAATAATAAATGGAAGATTTCACCTGACAGAAGAAAATGTATGTTCAAGATTATGATTAACTCGAATGCTTAGGAAATGTCACTTTCTTTTTTTTTTTTATTGGGGGTTGAGGGGACGGAGCCTTGCCCTGTTGCCCAGACTGGAGTGCAGTGGCCTGATCTCTGCTCACTGCAACCTCCGCCTTCCAAGTTCAAGTGATTCTCCTGCCTCAGCCTCCCAAGTAGCAGGGACTACAGGTGCCTGCCATCATGCCTGGCTAATTTTTGCATTTTTGGTAGAGATGGGATTTCAGCATGTTAGCCAGGCTGGTCTCAAACTCCTGACCTCAAATGATCCACTTGCCTCAGCTTCCCAAAGTGCTGGGATTACAGGCATGAGCCACCGCACCTGGCCAGAAATGGAACTTTCTAAGGCATAAGATTCCCCACCTTCATATGTATTGAGTTTAGCTAATCCAAGGAAATGTTTTACAGTAATTGGAATGAGAATTATAATTGTTCTGGGACTTGGAGATGAGAAGGGCTGAGGCTTCCAGAGAGAGTGTGAAGAATACAGGGAAGACACAGTCCCTACCCTCAACTTGGTGATTGCTGAGGCAGTGATTAGGACATCTTTCCAAAGTAGACTAGCAGGGATTTCCTGGAGGGCTGGCCAGCCTCTCCTGCATTTGTCAGTTTCTTTTATTCATCTGAAGGAAGGCCATCCTGGTCCCATACATCTCTTCTTAAAACATGAATAATCAACTTCTGTTTAACACGGTAGGCTGCCCACCAGTGATTATCTCATTCCTTTTGGAACCCTATTAAAATTAGACTGAAATAATAAGGAGCAAAGAAAAGAGAAAGAAGACACACTTACATTCCTTCCTCTGCCCTGGAATGAGGTTTGGGGCCTGGGGCTGGAAAGCAGACCTGAGACCATGAGAACAAAAGCCCTCACTTAGGATGGCCTACGAGAAAAAGTCTTGTCACATTGGTGACAGGTGGAGCATTGCTCCAGTTCTGGACATGGCCCACCTCCATACTTTGTGCAGCATGAGGACACTAAATCTGCATGGGTTTAAGCCACTTCTACTGGGTTTCCTAGGACACACAGCTCAGCACATTCTGAGCCATTAGAAAGAGTGTAGAAAGTGTGAGAGATGGCTGGATCACTAGTGGGGTATGAGGAATTTGGGGTGGCACTGGATGCAAAGTTAGTAAAGTTCTTCAAGGAAGAACAATCTTAGTTTGATGATAATATGTTTTTAACACCTCCCATTTGTTAGGCTGCCCTTTTTTTTTGTGGGAGGGGACAGAGTCTTGCTCTGTCTCCCAGGCTGGAATGCAGTGGTGCAATCTCGACTCACTGCAACTTCCGCCTCCCAGGTTCAAGCGGTTCTCATGCCTCAGCCTCCCAAGTAACTGGGATTACGGGTGGGCACCACCATGCCTAGTTAATTTTTGTAATTGTTAGTAGAGACAGGGTTTCACCATATTGGCCAGGCTGGTCTCAAACACCTGACCTCAGGTGATCCGCCCACCTCAGCCTCCCAAAATTCTGGGATTACAGGCATGAGCCACCGTGCCTGGCCAAAAAAGTTCTTGATTTGCTTTCATGTGCATATACATTTGCCAATAGTCATTGAACTGAATAATTAAAATGGATATATTTTATTGTATACAAATTATACTACAATAAGGATAAAAAATAAAAAACTGCTACCCAGGGGTGAAGAAAGAAATGAAAAATAACTAATTAAAACACATTTATTTAAAAGAAATGTGTGAATAACCATTAAAGTGATCCTTGGATTTCACTAAGCGTCTCAAGGCCGAGGTGGAGAACAGGTTCAGTGAGGGTTGAACAGATGCTGAGCTCAAAATCCTAGATATGCATCCAGGAGAGGCCTCAGGGCTGGAGCTGAGTGCTGCTGAGAACCTGAGCGCAGACAGAAAGGAAATGAATGCAAAGACCTCACAGACTTGCTGTGGTCTACCCGGAAAAAAGTCATAATTTTTTTTTAGGAATTTGGGCCATTTGGCCGTAGGGGTCATAGGTGAATACTTTGCACATGTTAACTCGTACTTTTCTTCCAAACATGCTGGAAAATATTCCATGGCTCCTTGCTGCCTTGAAAAGATGTTTGAATTCCCTTGTTTCTCTGGCTCCTGTCTTCCACAGGCTCATCTCTGCAGCCTGCCTCCAGCCAGATCCCAGAATTGCTTATAGTTCCCCAGTGACTGACTCTCAGTGGCCCAGACGCTTCTGTCCATGCCACTGTCTCTCCCATCCACACTGATTCTAACTAAAGCCCCTGTTGGCAAGGAAGGGGAGGGAAACGATTATTTTAGGGGAATTTGTCAGCTCTGCTAAGCAGCTCTCCGACATATCTCCCTTTACAAACCTCTGTGCGTGGGATATAAACGTTTCTTCTAAAAAGCACAGGCACAGTGGCTCACATTTATAATCCCAGCACTTTGGGAGGCCGAGGTGGGAGGATCACTTGAGCCCAGGAGTTCAAGACCAGCCTGGTGTATGCCTGTAGTCCCAGATACTCGCGCCCATCACGCCTGGCTAATTTTTGTATTTTTAGTAGAACGGGGTTTTGCCATGTTGCCCAGGCTGGTCTTGAACTCCTGATCTCAAGAGATCCACCTGCCTCAGCCTCCCAAAGTGTTGGAATTACAGGTGTGAGCCTCTATGCCTGGCCCTCTGGGGTTTTTGTGGAAACTTCCTGATGCCAGCCTGCCTTCCCCAGTCTGAAATGAGTCTTATGACCCATAATAAGAAAGGTGAGAGAATGGGAGGGAGCGAAGGAAAAAAAGCACCAGGAAAAAAAAAAAAGAAGAAAGGAGAGGGAAGATTCGAGTCCAGCCTTGGGGCAGACGAAAGGAGGGCAGAAGGACAGAGAAATTCTGTTTTCTGAGGCCTGCCCTTGAGGCCTGACACACCGAATGTGATAACAAAAGGCGGTCACAGGGCTCTGGGAGGTACCACCAGGTCGCCACAGGGGACACAGCTGCATGGGGCTTAGAGAACATGGGCAGGCCCATCCCAGGCCCTCAGAGCTCCGACTGAAACCAGGACAACAGGGGAAGAGTCACCAGTGTCCACCTGAGTAACCCAGAAGGGGACCAAGGCTCCAGGTGAACTAAGGAAGGGAGTGTTTTGTTTTGTTTTGTTTTGTTTGTTTGTTTGTTTGAGGTGGAGTCTCACTCTGTCGCCAGGCTGGAGTGCAGTGGTGAAATTGCAGCTCACTGCAGCCTCTGCCTCCTGGGTTCAAGCAATTCTCCTGCCTCAGCCTCCCAAGTAGCAGGGATTATAGGCGCCCACCACCGTGCCTGGCTAATTCTTGTATTTTTTAGTAGACACAGGGTTTTCACCATGTTGATCAAGCTGGTCTTGAACTCCTGACCTCAAGTGATCTGCCTGCCTTGGCCTCCCAAAGTGCTGGGATTACAGGCATGAGCTACTATGCGCGGCTTTTTTTTTTTTTTTTTTTTTAATTTTTTTTAGACTGAGTCTCTCTCTGTGGCCCAGGCTGGAGTGCAGCGGTGTGAGCTCACTGCAACCTCTGCCTCCCAGGTTCAACCTACCTCAACCTCCCAAGTAGCTGGGACTACAGGTGCTCAGAAGGCAGCAGTCTTGTTCATCAAGGTTGTGATTCTAAATGATGCATCTTTAAGCAGCCTAGATTCCTGCCTTCCCTCTTTACTTCACACCACATCTTTCTACAGCCTCAGCCAAACCCTACCCGGGTTCCCTAAAGCTGTCTGGGCTTTCATCTCTCCCAAGAAGCGGCCCCAGGGCACACGCCAGCATGAGGGTCCCAAAAGCTCCCTATCGGATGCATCTTGTAGCATAGCGACTATAGGGGCTTGGCCCTTTGACATTTTTCTCTCAAAACCAGTCGTTTTAGAAGTATTTTAAAAATCATTAAACTCTCAGCCGTAAAACAGAATGAGATCATGTCTTTTGCAGGAACGCGATTGGAGCTGGAGTCTATTATCCTTAACAAACTCACACAGGAACAGAAAAGCACATACCACGTCCTCTCACTTACAAGTGGGGGCTAAATTATGGGAGCTCGGGAACACAACGAAGGGAACAGCAGACACTGGGTCTACTTGAGGGCAGAGCAGGGGAGGAGGGAGGAGCAGAAAAGGCAACTATTAGGTACTGGGCTTATTACCTCAGTGATGAAATAATCTGTACCACAAGGCCTGTGACATGAGTTCATCTATGTAACAAACCTTCACATGTACCCTCGAACCTAAAAAGTTTAAAACAAATAAAACATCACAAACTTAAAAAAAATCATTAAACTCTTTGGAATTCTGATGAAAGTTTTACGTCTATATGTATAAATGCACACACTTTCACATTTGTACAGACATCTTGTGTGTGGTTTTAGGGCGTGGTTCATGAACCCCCCAAACCTGACCATAAACCCCAGGTAAAGAAAATCTGGTGTACCAGCCTGGGCAATATAGCAAGATCCCATCTCTATAAAAATTTTAAAAATTAGCCAGGCCTGGTTGTGTGTGCTTGGGGTCCCAGCTACTCCAGAGGCTGAAGTGGGAGAATCACCTGAGCCCAGGGAGGTCAAGGCTGCCATGAGCTATGACTGCACCTCTGCACTCCAGCCTGGGTGACAGAGCAAGATCTGTGACACACAAACACACACACACACACATATGATTTTAAAAAGTCTGGTATGGCTAACTGCAAAATACCACAAGTTTGTTTTCTTTCATCCTTTTCTCCTCTTTTTTTGTGTGTGTGTGTGTGTGTGTGTGTGTCAGAGCCTCCCTCTGTCGCCCAAGCTGGAATGCAGTGGTGCAATCTCAGCTGACTGCAACCTCCGCCTCCCAGATTCCAGTCAGTCTCCTGTCTCAGCTTCCCAAGTAGCTGGGAATACAGGCACTGGCCACCACACCTGGCTAATTTGTATTTTTGGTAGAGACAGGGTTTCGTCATGTTGGTTAGGCTGATCTCGAACTCCTGACCTCAAGTGATCCGCCCACCTCAGCCTCCCAAATTACTGGGATTACAGGCATGAGCCACCAGGGCTGGCCCTTTCATCCTTTTCTCTACCCCTTAGGAAGCATTGCTCCTGCCTCCAAAATTACCCCTCACCCCATTCATTGAAATCCATAGTCCCCCAGATTAAATATCCAACAATAGGAAATGTATGAAGTCTTTTTTTTTTGGAGATGGAATCTTGCTCTGTAGCCCAGGCTGGAGTGCAGTGATGCAATCTTGGCTCACTGCAACCTCCGCGTCCCTGGTCCTGGTAGCAATTCTCCTACCTCAGAAGTTTGATGTTTTGGGATAGTGTCTGCTTTGTGTGTGTGTGTATATACTTCCAATACGAGATTGCATTGTGGTGCGATTTGTGTCATGATAAGAAATCTCAATTCCCCCATTGGCAGCCAACTCAGCCAGTTAGAATAAAAGCAGCAGAATGGACACATTCCCACAGAGAGTAAATAATGTTATGTAAACACCTACATCTGATTGGAATGACATTTCCAAGTAGCTGGGATTACAGGTACGAACCACCATGCCCAGCTAATTTTTGTATTTTTTAGTAGAAACGGGGTTTCACCATGTTGGCCAGTCTGGTCTTGAACTCCTGACCTAGTGATTCACTTGCCTCAGCCTCCCAAAGTGCTGGGATTACAGGTGTGAGCCACCGCACCCGGCCAAAGTGTATTTGTACCTAGCTATTTGAGATATGGAAAGTTATACAGATTTAAAATTGAGGATTAAGAGTAGCACAAAGAAACATTCTTACGTGTAAAGGTCAGTGAGAAAACAAAAAACAAGACCATACTGTGCTTGAAACTGTGGTAGAATTATATGGGAATAAGAGCAAAAAAAAAAAAAAAAAAACTGAAAATCCGGGCTGGGCGCAGTTCCCAGCACTTTAGGAGGCCAAGGCGGGTGGATCACCTGAGGTCAAGAGTTCGAGACCAGCCTGGCCAACATGGCAAAACCCCATCTCTACTAAAAATACAAAAATTAGCCCGGCATGGTGATGGGCGCCTGTAATCCCAGCTACTCGGGAGGCTGAGGCAGGGAATTGCTGGAACCTGGGAGCTGGAGGTTGCAGTGAGCAGAGATTGAGCCACGGCACTCTAGCCTGGGCGACAAGAATGAGACTCCATCTCAAAACAAACGAAACCCCTGAAAATTAGAAGTTTGATGTTTTGGGATAGTGTCTGCTTTTTGTGTGTGTGTATATACTCCAATATGAGATTGTGTTGTGGTGCGATTTGTGTCATGATAAGAAATCTCAATTCCCCCATTGGCAGCCAACTCAGCCAGTTAGAATAAAAGCAGCAGAGCAGACACATTCCCATAGAGCGTAAATAATGTTATGTAAACACCTACATCTGATTGGAATGAAATTTCCAAACGGTAAAGGAACCTGAAGAAGGGCTTCATCTAAGCACCCAGAGCATCGCCGGCGACGTCCGTCTCTCCTGCAAAGCTGGACTCAGAGATTCTTAACGTGGTTTTCCAACTGGAAAAGGGGGAAATGGACTTAAACATTTTCCCAGTGTTCCTTCCAAGTTAGTGAACCCTCCTCTTGGCACAGCTTGGCTTTGGAAGATGGCACCTGTTATTCACAGGCAAGGATGCTAAGGCGGCGGGCAATGGGGCCATCAGCCTGGGATGTAGAACCAGAAAGGCAGCCTTGCGCCTAGGGTGGGTGATGGGAAGTGGCCGTGTCCCGCAGCTGGGAAGGGCCTGGCAGAGTCTGTGGACCTAAACCATCCCCTTCTCCAGGAAGATGAGCACGTGGGGTTCCCTTCCCAGAGGCTCCCCGGGAGCCTGCCTGCAGCTGCGGAAGCCGCAGGGGCCCAGGTGAAGAAGGCGGCAGGCGGGGAGCACAGAGCCATAAACCACAGGGGAACAGGCGGCCTTTCTGTCTGGGCTTTGGCTCAGGCCGGAGGGAGGGGATAGGCTGTACCCACCGCGCTCCCCACGGCCCTCTGGCGTTATGCAGGGCGGCCACAGAGAATCCTGTAACAAGAGGGCTTTGTGTGCTTTGCTTTTGGCAGGTTGACCCGGCAGGGACTTCTTTCATTTTTTACAATCTTATTTCTTTCTCTTCTGTACTTGTCTCTTTATTTCTGCTCAGACCTGCCGCTTCATGCCTCCGACACACCAGCTCCTCTGGTCTGGCTCCCAGCTTGCGGGCAGCAGCGGCGGGGAGGGCCACAGGCAGGGAAGGGCCGGGCCTGGCTTCCAGGGGCTGGTTTTGGTTCCTACGCTGCCATTGCTCACTGTGCATGAGCCACTTCTCCTCTCCGGGTCTCATTTTCCTCCTCTGTAGAACGGAATAAGCGTCCTTCATGGGCCCACGTGAGCCTGGAGAGGGGACACACGTGGGGCCAGCAGGTTAGAAGCTGACGCCCATCACCGTGCCCACTATTCCAACTCTTGGCTTGGCTACAACACGTATTTCTTTCTCTGTTACTCTTCAAAGCTTGCTGGAAAAGTACCTTGTTTGAAGGCTGTTAGTGAGTTTGTTCTCTCTCTCTCTCTCTCTCTCTGTGTGTGTGTGTGTGTGTGTGTGTGTGTGTCTGTGTATAATAATTTGGACCAAGACACTTGCAGTTAAGTCACTGAATCCTCACAGCATCTATGAAATGTATTTCTCATTTAGTCAAGAATATCCCGCTGGGTGCGGTGGCTCATGCCTATAATCCCAGCACTTTGGGAGGCTGAGGCAGGCAGATCACAAGGTCAGGAGTTAGAGACCAGCCTGACCAACATGGTGAAACCCCGTCTAAAAATACAAAAATTAGCCAGACGTGGTGGCACGCACCTGAAACCCCAGCTACTCAGGCTGAGGCAGGAGAACGGCTTGAACCTAAGAGGCGGAGGTTGCAGTGAGCTGAGATTGTGCCACTGCACTCCACCCTGCCAACAGAGCAAGACTCTGTCTCAAAAAAAGAAAAAAAAGACTATCCATGAGGTTGGAGGAAGTGGGGGGTGGTTAATGGGTACAAAATATAGATGCAAAGAGTAAGATCTAGTATTTGACAGCACAGCAGGGTTGTCAGGTCTCCATATGCAAGCCTGGAGCCTGAAAGTCTGAAGTCCTGCAACCCCCGCCTCCACCATCCCCTTCCTCCAACTAAAAGTGGCCGAGCGTAGTGGCTGACCCCTGTAATCCCAGCACTTTGGGAAGCCAAGGTGGGCGGATCACAAGGTCAGGAGATCAAGACCATCTGGCTACCATGGTAAAACCTCGTCTCTACTAAAAATACAAAAAAGATTAGCCAGGCGCCACTGCATTCCAGCCTGGGCAACACAGCAAGACTCTGTCTCAAAAAAAAAAAAAAAAAAAAAAAGAAAATAACTAAAAGTATAATTGGCTCGTTTGTAACATAAAGGATAAATGCTTGAGGTAGTGGATACCCTGTTTACCCTGGTGTAATTATTATGCTGTGTCTGCCTGTAACAAGATATCTCAGCTGGGCACAGTGGCTCATACTTGTAATCCCAATACTTTGGGAGGCTAAGGCAGGCAGATCACTGACATTAGGAGTTCAAGACCAGCCTGATCAACACAGCGAAACTCTGTCTCTACTAAAAATACAAAAAAATTAGCCAGGTGCCACGGCACTCCAGTCAGGGTGACAGAGCGAGACTCTGTCTCAAAAAATATATAAATAAATGAAAAATAACTAAAAGTATAATTGGTTTGTCTGTAACATAAAGGATAACTGCTTGAGTTGGTGGATACCCTGTTTACTCTGGTGTAATTATTATGCAGTGTATGCATGTAACAAGACAATTAGCCGGGCACAGTGGCTTACACCTGTAATCCCAACACTTTGGGAGGATGAGGCAGGCAGATCACCTGACGTCAGGGGTTCAAGACCAGCCTGGTCAACATGGCAAAACCCTGTCTCTACTAAAAATACAAAAAATTAGCCAGGCGTAGTGGTAGGCGCTCGTAATCCCAGCTACTCAGAGGCCGAGGCAGGAGAATTGCTTGAACCCAAGAGGCAGAGATTGCAGTGAGCCAAGATCACGCCAGTGCACTCCAGCCTGGACAACAAGAGTGAAACTCTGTCTCAAAAAAAAAAAATGTACCCCATAAATATATACACAGAGTATACAGTAATTCATGCACTCACAAAAGTTACAAATTAAAAAAAAACAATCTCCATTGAATCTTCCCGCTGTGCACAGGAAGCCTGAGGCACATGGCCTCACCCCTGCCTGGGTTGTTCTGTTTCTTACTCTCCTGGAGGAGGGAAATGGCTATAACACATTGTTCCAAGGAGAGAAATGCTAAAGCAGGAATGTTGCCAGATCAGCTCTCTACCACTTGGTGAAGTGACTATTTGTGCCCTTACAGAGACCATGGCTCCTGCTATAGGAGTCCCTCTATCCTCCTCACCTCCTCCAGTCTTCTTCAAACCAGCCTGCCAACGATGAGCACATCCTGCAGAGCCTGAGACCAGCATAGGCCAGTGGCATGGATTTCCTATCAGCAACTGACAGCCAAAAATTGCATATGTTCTTTGCTTAGAAACATATTCTTGGCTGGGCACGGTGGCTCACGCCTATGACCCCAGCACTTCGGGAGGCTGAGGAGGGCGTGATCCAAGCTACTCGGGAGGCTGGGGCAGGAGAATCACTTGAACTCAGGAGGTGAAGGCTGCAGTGAGCTGAGATTGTGCCACTGCAGTCCAGCCTGGGTGACAGAGTGACTCTATCTCAAAATAATAATAATAATAATAATAATACACATATTATACGCTGGCCACAGTGGCTCACGTCTGTGATTCCAGCACTTTGGGAGTCTGAGATGGAAGGATCTCTTGAGGCTAGGTGTTTGAGACAAGGCTGGTCAACATAGAGAGACTCCAGCTCTTTTTTTCTTTTCTTTCTTTTTTTTTTTTTTTTTGAGATAAGAGTCACACTCTATTGCCTAGGCTGGAGTGCAGTGGCACAATCTTGGCTCACCACAACCTCTGCTGCCCAGGTTTAAGCAATTCTCCTGCCTCAGCCTCCCGAGTAGCTGGGATGACAGGCGCCTGCCACCGTCCCCAGCTAATTTTTGTTATTTTTAGTAGAAATGGGATTTCACCATCTTGGCCAGGCTGGTCTTGAACTTCTGACCTTGTGATCCACCCGCTGTGGCCTCCCAAAGTGCTAGGATTACAGGTGTGAGCCACCATGCCTGGCCAACTCCCACTCTTAAAAAGAAAAAGAAAATATATAAGTATTATATACCATAAAATGCTACATTAAAAAGATATTTTAAAATTCCTTAATTCTCAATGTTAATCTACCTTCGGTATGTTGTTTTGAAGAAAACATTTTTTTCAACGTGATTTTACAGCATACCTTGGTGTTACTTTGTGGTTCTTTAGAGAGAAACACAGTGGCAGGAAAATCGCATTATTTGCTAGGCTACTTGAGGACAGAGGTTGTTTCTCTTGTGTATTCCTTGCCAGAGTGCTTGCCAATAGCAGTGGACAGTAAATATTTATTGACGATCTTCTTGTGAAAGTGACTGGTGTTTTGCTTCCATGTAAAGGATAGAAGGGGGAGGAGAACCCAAGTGTTAGGACCTGGATACCTGGAATCCTTTTTGAATACAGATTCTTAGGGATTCAAACGTGTGCATTTGAATCAAACAAGTCCCTGAGTGCAATTATTTATATTGTTAAATAACATACAAAGGTATAGCTACAAAATCAGATAATCATTTTTTAATCATAGTGTTCAATAACTAGTAGTTTGAGAACTCATCAAAATGGTCAAGGTCACTACCAATCCTCAGTCCTGCTGAGTTTCATCAAAATTCCTAGCAGTTTGGAATCTTTAAAAGGTTGGGTACAGCAACTCAAAGGTAAAGAGATGGAGCATCTTCTAGTGTTCATGTGATTCCCGAAGTCAACCTAGATCCTGCTTATAGCTGATAACAGGGGTCTTTGTTTTTATTGTTATTTTATTTTTATTGTTTTGTTTTGTTTTGAGACAGAGTCTTTCTCTGTTGCCCGGGCTGGAGTGCAGTGGCATGATCTCGGCTCATGCAACCTCTGCCTCCCAGTTTCAAGTGATTCTCCTGCCTCATCCTCCCAAGTAGCTGGGATTACAGATATGCACCACCACACCTGGCTAATTTTTTATACTTTTAGTAGAGACAGGGTTTTACCATGTTGGCCAGGCTGGTCTTGAACTCCTGACTTCAAGGGATTCACCCACCTTGGCCTCCCAAAGTGCTGGGATTACAGGCATGAGCCTCCACACCCAGCCTAATATTTATGTATTTTTAAAAATTTTTTTATTTTTATTTTTTGAGATGGAGTCTAGCTCTGTCACCCAGGCTGGAGTGCAGTGGTATGATCTTGGCTCACTGCAACCTCTACCTCCCGAGTAGCTGAGACTACAGGTACATGCCACCATGTCAGGCTAATTTTTGTATTTTTAGTAGAGATGGGATTTCACCGTGTTGGCCTGGCTGGTCTCAAACTTCTGACTTCAGGTGACCCACCCGCCTCAGCCTGTGTCCTTGTTTTTTATTTTTATTTTTTGAGATGGAGTCTCACTCTGTTGCCCAGGCTTATATGCAATAGTGCAGTCTCAGTTCACTGTAACCTCCCGGGTGCAAGTGATTCTCCTGCTTCAGCCTCCCTAGTAGCTGGGACTACAGGTGCCCACCACCACACCCAGCTAATTTTCGTATATTTAGTAGAAATGGGGCTTCACCATGTTGGCCAGGCTGGTCTTGAACTCCTGACCTCAAGTGATCTTCCCACCTCGGCCTCCCAAAGTGCTAGGATTACAGGCATGAGCCACCACCCTGGCCTGGGTCCTTGTTTTTAAAACAAGCATCTCCTGTATGCAAGACATTGAGGTAAATGAAACAAATACAATTGCATACCCATCACTAAAGAAATTACTATCTACTTGGGGATGTAAGACACATTTGCAAATTATTAGGAAACAACAAAGGAAATGCTAAACGGCTATACACAGAAAAGGAATAAACAAGGCTCCTTTGCAGTTTCCAGAACAGAGGAGCAGATCCAAGGGAGGGATCCAGTCCCATGAAACCGCGCAACAGCAAGGACCTGCCTATTGGTTAGAGCCAGAAGGGACAGGCTCAGCCGAACACCCTCACAAGCAGAAGAAGAAAGTCAGACGGGGAGGCTTAGCAGTCAAGGAACCCTCTAAAATAACTCAGTAGTTCTTTTGAGGTCTCTGGCAGGGTAACAAAGGTGGTGGCTGCCATAAGGGCCTCTTCTCAGAAAAGCCAGCCTTCAAATCTGGCATGAGCTCTGATCATATTGCCCTTGGGCACAGCAGTAGCAGGTTAGCTGAAAGAGTGGAAAATTCTAGTCAAAGTCTGATATATTACTAACTTAAAAAAAAAAAAAAGTCAGGCTTTACATGAATACCAAAATCTTAATTTGCTCAAAGGAGCAAATTACCTTTCCTAGATTTGGCCAAAAACAGGTGCTGCTCTGATTAATTTTCCCTTCTCTTACAGGAGAATGTATAAACAAACAATATCAATTTAACATTTCACACTTTTTCCAAACCCATCCATTTGAAATATTATCTGAGTAGAGGTGAAATTTTATTACAATGAATATTAAGGAACTATTTGTTATTGTCTTGAACTTATTATTGTATGAGATACGTAACTAGAAAACAAAGTGAACAAACACAGAAGCAAGTTCGTTCTGTAGTAAAGTGTGAAGTCCCAGAAGCCAGACTGCCTGGATTAGAATCCTCTTGTGCCACGTACTTGATGTGTGCCTGTGGGCCACTCCTCTCTCTACCTCAGTTTCCTCAGCTATAAAACAAGGATAATGGCACCTACCACACAGAGTTATCATCAATAGGAAGTGTTATATGTTTGTTAGATGCTAAATAACTAAACACAGTACAACGAATTCATTGAGTAATTGGTACATTAAATATCCAAAGTAAATACTCTATTACCTCTTTTAAAATAATCACTTGGAAGAATCATTCTAAGGATGTAGTCATTGATGAAAATGTATTAAAAATCTTGGGAGACAAAGCTAACCAGGCAACATGTGCCTGTAGTCCCAATACTCTGGAGGTTGAGGTGGGAAGATCACTTGTACACAGAAGTTTGAGGTGCAGGGAGCCAAGATCGCATCACTGCACTCCAGCCTGGGCGACAGAATGAGACTCTGTCTCAAAACAAAGCAAAACAAAAATTTGGAGCCCAAGGCAGGAGAATCACTTGAGGCCAGAATTTTGAGATCCATATATATCTTTGAGATGGAGTCTCACTCTGTAGCCCAGGCTGGAGTGCAGTGGTGTGATCTCAGCTCACTGCAACCTCCACCTCCTGGTTCAAGCAATTCTCCTGCCACGGCCTCCCGAGTAGCTGGGACTAGCATGTGCCACCATGCCCGGCTAATATTTGTATTTTTAGTAAAGACAGGGTTTCACCATGTTAGCTAGACTGGTCTCAAACTCCTGACCTCGTGATCCACCCGCCTTGGGCTCCCAAAGTGCTGGGATTACAGGTGTGAGCCAGTGCGGCTGGCCTAAAAAATGTTTTTTTAAAAATCAGCCAGTCATGGTGGTACGTGCCTGTAGTCCCAGTGACCTGAAAGCCTGAGGTGGGAAGATCACTTGAGCCCAGGAGATTGAGGCTGCAGTGAGCCACGATCACATGCCACTGCACTCCAGCCTGGGTGACAGAGTGAGATCCCAACTCAAAGATAAATAAAATAATACATAAATAAAACCAAGTGAGTTTGTCTTCAGAAGCTGTGGAATATTCTTTTTGATATCTCTGTGGCAGCAAATTTTCCTCTTTTGAAGGTAGATTTGCTTTTTAAAACAGTTCAAAGTCCATCAAAGTCAAGGATGTTGAATATGATAAGAACACACTGGGAAGCACTGTCTTGGCAAAAATGAAGTGATGTAAAATAACACAGCCCATTTTCTTGCATGGGTCACACTTCAAACTGAAGGAGAAAACAGAAGGGTTTCAAATATGCGTCAGCAGTGGCAGCGCTTCTTGGTAATGTGCACGTGTGAGTTGTTGATGGCTGCGTAACAAACAAACGCAACACTTAACAACAAACATTGATTTCTTCGCACTAGCTGTGGGTCAGGAATCTGGCCACAGTTAGCTGGTTGCTCAGGCTCAGGGTCTCCCACAGTCTTGAAATGAAGGTGTGGTCCCGGGTTGCGGGCAGCATAAGGCTCAGCTGGGGAGAGATCCGGCTGCAAGCTCTCTCAGCGCTATTGACAGGCTCAAGGCCTCCCTGACTGTTGGCCGCACATACAGCTCCTTCCCTCTGCGTGGGGCTGTTCAGTACGTGGCAGCTGGATTTCCCCAGTAAAGGAGAGAGACATTTTACTTATGTCTTATTCTATTCCTTAGAAATGAGTCAATAAATTCAGATTACACTCAAGGAGAGGGAATTACACAAGGGCACAAAAAATGAGTGCCAGGAGGCAGGATCCTTGCATAATTCCCTGAAATGCCAAGGTTGATGATAACATTCATTTCAACGAGAAATCTTTCTCTCTCTCGATGGTTGCTTTTACATTTTCCACGTTCTGTAAGGATTACTTTTCTTCTTATATATAATATATATATTTTCATGTTATTATATTTATATATTATATATATGTTTCTTCATATATACATACATATTTTTTGACATGGAGTCTTACTTTGTCGCCTAGGCTGGAGTGCAGTGGCGCCATCTTGGCTCACTGCAACCTCTGCCCCCCCGGGTTCAAGCCATTCTCCTGCCTCAGCCTTGCAAGTATCTGGGATTACAGGCATGCACCACCACGCCTGGCTAACTTTTGTATTTTTAGTAGAAACCAGGGTTTTACCATGTTGGCCAGGCTGGTCTCAAACTCCTGACCTCAGATGATGGGCCTACCTCGGCCTCCCAAAGTGCTGGGATTACAGGCGTGAGCCACCGCACCCAGCCAATATATATTTTTTTGTAAAAAAAAATTTCACACAATCTTACTCATTGTCACTCTTGGGTATGAGTCATAAGTTGAAATTACATATGCAAAAGCTAAGTTCTGGTCCACTTCCTTCACAGTGGACCTCATTTCTGATTATTTTGTCACCTGAAATGGATATCGAAGTGCCTATCGAGTTTAGCACATTGAACAAGATTCCTGTATTCTAACTTTGTAGACCACCAGCAGCGGCTTTGTATCTCAAGGCTTTTAAATTCAGGACTCAAGTATTAATAGTTCAAGAAGGCTGACAGACACAAGGTGCCCGTTTTCAGCAAGCTGTCAACAGCTCGTGAATGCTCCTCAGCTGAGAATGGTCCTTATTAACAAATGATGCCCTTTCCTTCGATCATGATTTAGCAATGATAGGGCCCTTTTGTCATTTTTTTCCAAGGGTTTTTTTTTTTTTTGGAGAAAATTTACAATAGAGGGTGCATATTTTTCAACAATGCAGCCAAGTTTATTAGTTAATGAAGAAAGGCAGTGTGTTGGACTTTTCTGATTGAATCTGAGTGTCAACTCTAACCAACTGCTGGCTGACAACTGCATACAGAAAGACTGGATGAATACCAGCCAGGAAGCCTTGCCAGGGAGGTGATACTGATGAACACCTCCTTTCTTACCTGGTTATAAATTGGATATTGATCCGAATCTGTGAACCTATACATTCTCTAAATTTTTTTTAATTTTTCTTATTTTCTTCTAGCTCTCAGATTTGAAAACCTATATATTTTATATGTGAAACAAATGAACATGCTTATGCAAAAAATGTATATTATCTACTCAATCACAGACACCTACACAATTATTGAATTTATAGCAACAAACTTTTAATATCTTTTTTATATTTGAGACAGTTTTGCCATGTTGCCCAGGCTGGTCTCGAACTCCTGGAGTCAAGCGCCCAACTTGCCCTCCAAAAGTTCTGGGATTACAGGCATAAGCCACCACACCCAACCCATACATTGCTATTTAATTTAAAATTAACAGGCTGGGTGTGGTGGCTCACGCTTGTAATCCCAGCACTTTGGGAGGCTGGCAGATTGTGAGGTCAGTGGTTTGAGACCAACCGGGACAACATGGTGAAACCCTGTCTCTACTAAAAATACAAAAATTAGCATGTGGTGGCTTGTAATCCCAGCTAGTCGGGAGCGTGAGACCAGTGGATTGCTTGAACCCAGGAGGCGGAGGTTGCAGTGAGCCGAGATTGCGCCATTGCTCTCCAGCTCTGGGTGACAGAAGCAAGACTCCATCTCGGGGAAAATAAAATAAAAAATTTATGTGTATCTGCATATACACACATGCACACACACACGCACATACACACACACACACACAGAAAAATAACCTTGATTATAAGGTTTATTAAAAACTGTATACATTATTTAATACATTCAAAGGTAATTAAAATAAAATTATTCCTTTCTGTAAATTTTCTTCGCAGGCATTTCGAAGGTTAATGCTTCAATGCTGCTTGGGAAAATCTTACTAAAGCTTATAACCAAGTAGGCTTCCTTGAAAGTCTTTCATTGATATCAACTAAAAGTTACTCTGATATGCTTTGTCTTTCATTCAAACAGTCAACTAAAAGTTACTTTCATATGCATTTTGACTAATTCATGTAAACGCTGCCAACTACTATTTTGATTAATTTATGTAAATGGTGTCAACTATTATTCTTAGAGCAAAACACGAAGCTAGTCAAGCGTGGTTGTGGGGGGAGACAATGTTAAATCAGCTTAACAATAACCCACAACACTCGGACCAACTGCATTAGACTGTGTATCTCTTACTATTTATAGTGCCTACTTCCAGTCTTTTCTAGGTAAGGAGATTTTTCAGGGTCTATGCCATGATCATAAAAAGTAAAATGTGTAAAACTTTCTGGTTAAACACAATGAAAACAAAACAAAAATACTCTCTCTTAAGAGAGTTTGTAAGAATTATGTTAATCACCAAGGTTTTTCTGCATTTCATTTTTACAAATGCATTGTGGGTAGCGCCTAGTTAAATATGAAAGTAAACCCGGGGGGTGGTTCGCAGCCACGCGGTCTCTGCAGAGTTGCACTTTAGTCTGGGTGAACAGCCTCGCCAGGGATGGGAGCCCACGACCTGCTGGACCAGGGCCGGGCTGCGGGTCAATAATCCAGGAAATCGAATCGCGCGTGCCTGTGGCTGAAGCGCGGCAGCTAGTCCTGTACCTTTCTTGTCAGTTTCAGGGCTGAGTGGCAGCGTCTAGACTTTGAGGACGCCGAGGGCTCAGAAGTGGGGCTCCGGGGAGAGAGGGCGCCGGCCTGCCTGTCCCTCTCCGGGGATTTGCAGGTACCACCCGTTGGCTTTGTTTTATCATCAGGAGACCCTTACCCCAGAAATCCCGATCGTCTATACCCTGGTCTCTACTGATTGGAGATTGAGAGTGAGTCAACAGGAGTCCAACACGTGACCGCAATAAGACTATCCTCTCTTCCCCATAAAATTTGTAGATACCACTCAGTAACACCCGTGTGTGCTAAAAACCCTGTTCTGGGACTTCTTCGGTTGTTTAAATCGCCCATGAATTACTCATATTTTCTCAATCCACCAGGAGCCTGGCACATTTCTTTTCAATAATTGGGAAAGTGCAAGCCATTGGTGACCTTTAGAAGTTTTAAATGTTTATAATGAAAGTCTAAGGACAGAGGAGATTATCCACACTGAAGCATTTTGCACATCAAAAATGACAGCAAAAACATGAACTTATATTCCTTCAGAGAGAAGATTTTGTCTGAGGATGTAGGCTGAACCTTGTGTTTTATACGTCATACGAATTACACTCTGAAATTAAAATATGAAATAGATTCCATAATTAAGCCCTTTGGAAATCAGCCTCATCTGAATTATTTCTAAGGATATTTTTGCCTTTTTTGGTTTATTAAAAGCTTCCTTTTGGAGAAACGTATAAATTTTCTGCACTTTTTCAAAATAAAGCATTTTATTCAAAATATTTCTTAGGATTTTCCTAGAACTTACTGTTCTTTCTTCCTGTAAAGACAAACCTAGGAAATTGTTCAGAAAAAGGCCCAAGGTGATTTCCTAATTGCCTATTGTGATTAGTGAGAAAAATGGATGCTAGGGATTTCAGGGTTGAGTTGATAATTTCAGGAAAATGAAGAAAACCTCAAATTAAGGTATTAAAATATTTAAAAATTGTCCTAGAGAAAATAATAGTACTAAAAGTTTAGAAATTTCTAGATTAAAATAGCTGACAGTGATTTTAAAAATACATTTAATCTAGGAAAGGCAGATATTAGGAATGCTGTCAAATGCTCTTTTAAAGGTGGTTAATTGCTGTAGTGACACTTATAATTTGGGGATTTTGTGTTATGATGAAGGTGGCAATTACATAATAGTAATCATTCTAGCTTGTATAAACTACACTTTTTATATTATTTCATTATATTAGTGGCATATTTTTCTTTAGAATTAATAGAATACATTAGCTTTTTATCCCCGTTTGTAATACTTACTTAACCTAGAGATCAGAATATGCCATGCCAAAATATGACTTTGTCATCAGGATTATTTTGAGCTGAAGGCAACTGAGAATGAAGATATAGAAAGAAACTTTCTCAGAGCTTCCCTTATCTGACTAAAAGCAGTGACTTCTGAGAAAGGAGGCTGCCATAAATTCCCCTTTAGGTTAGTCTACTCATAAATGCATTCATCAGGGCAGCTTTATGGCCCTGAAGGAGACAACCCATACCTGTCTAGACAAACAGCCTCACAAACTTTCTTATCTCCTGTTTATTCTCCTGAAAACCCCCATTTGTCTTTCCTAAGGAAATCCATTTGTTTTTCCCACATAGCCTTTCTCCCCCCTCCTTTTTCTCAGCTAAGTTAGGTAGATAAGCCCCAAATGCTAACCACCCCTTTGAGTCACTCATCACTGAGCACTCCTGTGTGTATGTGCATTATACACCTAAATAAACTGCTTTTTTCATTTTGTCAAAGGTCTTTTGCAGCTTAATTTGCAAGCGCCCAGTTATTGAACATGAGAGAGTAGAGGAAAAGCTTTTTCCCATCCCTACAGGCCTAAAGGAAACTACATGAAATATTAGAACAAGTACTGATTAAAAAGGTTAAGGGGGTATGTGAGGGGAGGGGAGTTTTGTTGCCCGGGCTGGTCTTGAACTCCTGAGTTCAAGGGATCTGTCCGCCTCGGCCTCCCAAAGTGCTGGGATTACAGGCATAGGCTACCTCGCACCACCTCTTTAATGTTTTGTGGGATGTACCTCCATGCAAAGCACTGTGGTAAGATCTTCACCAGTATTATCTCATTTCATCCTCAAAACAGCCTATCGGGTAGTTAAATCAGATGAAGTAAATGTCTTCCTAGCTTATGCCTATTATGGGCATAGTGGCTCACACCTGTAATTCCAGCACTTTGGGAGGCCAAGGCAGGAGAATCACTTGAAGCCAGGAGTTGGAGTCTAGACTGGGCAACATAGGGAGACACCCCCATCTCTTAAAAAATAATAAACAGTATTAGCCAAGCGTGCCAGTGCATGCCTGTGTGTGCCTGTGGCCTCAGCTACTTGGGAGGCTGAGGTGAGAGGATGCCTGTGCCCAGGAGGTCGAGGCTGTGGTCAGTCATGATTGTGCCACTGCATGCCAGCCTGGGTGATGGAGTGAAAACCCTTTCTCAAAAATAAAAAATAAAAATAAAAACAAAATAAATATCTTCCTCTAGGACCACAGCTGTAAAGGGTGGAGCAGGTTCCTTCTCAGCTTAAAAGGCTAAATGCTGATGTGCCTCCATGCTAGTGCTTGGCCAGACGTCTTTCCCTACTTCAGAGATATGATTATAGGGGTCAAAGGTACCTAATCTAATGCCTGGCATATAGCACCTATGTTCACTAAGGTTCATCTGAATTTATTTATATTTATTTATTGATTGAGATGGAGTCTCATTCTGTCACCCATCCTGGAGTGCAGTGGCACAATCTCAGCCCACTGCAACCTCCGCCTCCTGGGTTCAAGTGATTGTCGTGCCTCAGCCTCCTGAGTAGCTGGGATTACAGGCACGTGCCACCATGTCTGGCTAATTTTTGTATTTTTAGTAGAGACAAGGTTTCAAGATGTTGGCCAGGCTGGTCTTAAACTCCTGACCTCAGGTGATCCTTCCACCTAAGCCTCCCAAAGTGCTGGGATTACAGGTGTGAGCCGCCGTGCCCCCGGCCCATTTGAATTTATTAAGTAATGACTGGCTGGGCACGGTGGCTCACGCCTGTAATCGCAGCACTTTGGGAGGCCGAGGCAGGTGGATCATGAGGTCAGGTGTTTAAGACCAGCCTGGTCAACGTGGAGAAACCCTGTCTCTACTAAAAATACAAAAAAATTAGCTGGGCATGGTGGCACACACCTGTAATCCCAGCTGCTTGGGAGGCTGAGGCAGGAGAATCACTTGAATCCAGGAGGCAGAGGTTGCAGTGGGCTGAGTCACGCCAGTGCATTCCAGCCTGGGCAACAGACTGAGACTCCATCTCAAAAATTAATAAATAAATAAAGGGAAGTAATGACCATTTAATTTGATTCTTCTGAATTTTAGTTTTCAAACTGCCCAACACTGCATCTGTGTCCTCTTTTCATCTCCTGTTATCCGAAGCATTTATGCTAGTAATACCTTCTTTTTCTTTTGGCTATTTAGTTGAATATAACCAGCTTTGTTCACATAGCTTGAGAAAGACCTACAGTCAGCCCTCCGTTTCGGTATCCGTGGGTTCTGCATTCATGGGTTCTTTTGTATTATTATTTTGAGACAGGGTCTTGCTTCATCCCCCAGGCTGGAGTGCAGTGGTGTGATCACGGTTCACTGCAGCCTTGACTTCCTGGGCTGCAGCCATCCTCCCACCTCAGCCTCCTGAGAAGCTGGGAGTTCACCCAGAAGGTGGCACATGCCACCATGCCCAGCTAATTTTTTTTTTTTTTTTTGAAACTGAGTCTTGCTCGATTGCCCAGGCTGGAGTGCAGTAATGCAACCTTGGCTCACTGCAATCTTCGCCTCCCAGGTCCAAGCGATTCTCATGTGTCAGCCTCCTGAGTACCTGGGATTACAGGTACCCACCACCACGCCCAGCTAATTTTTGTATTTTTAATAGAGTTGGGGTTTCACCAAATTGGCCAGGCTGGTTTCAAACTCCTAACCTCAAGTGTCTGCCCTCCTCAGCCTTCCAAAGTGTGGGGATTATAGGTGTAAGCTACTGTGCCTGGCCTAATTTTTGTATTTTTTTTGTAGAGATGGGGTTTTGCCATGTTGCCCAGGCTGATCTCCAGCTCCTGAGCTCAAGCAATTTGCTCACCTTGGCCTCCCAAAGTGCTGGGATTACAGGTGTGAGCCAGTGTCCCCAGCCTTTTTTTTTTTTTATTTTTTGAGACAGGGGTTTCCTTATGTTGCCCAGGCTGGTCTTGAATTCCTGGGCTCTAGAGATCCTCCTGCCTCAGCCTCCCAAAGTGCTGAGATTACAGGCATGAGCCACTGTTCTGGGCCATTCATGGGTTCTCCATCCATGGATTCAACCAAATGCCAATCAAAAACACCTGGAAAAAACATTTTCCAAATATTTATAATATTTACATTGTATTAGGTATTATAAGTCATGTAGAGATGATTTAATGTATACAGGAGGATGTGCATAGGTTATATGTAAATATCACACCAATTTATATAAAGAACTTGAGCATCCCTGGGTTTTGGTGTCTGAGGGGGTCCTGAAACCCGTCCCCTGAAGATAAAAGGAATCACTGTATTGTATTGGCCAGGAGGGTCACATGTGTAGACAACTCAGATGTGGACACATAGTGGGGCTGGGAAGAAGGCAGCTTGTTTCGGCCCTGCTGTGGCTGTTCTGCTTCTGGCACCGTCTTTCACAGCAATGCTTGGTGGCTACAACTTAAATCTGATGTGGAAAACTCAAGGAGGGAATCAGAGAGCCAGGTGGTGCAGAAGGCTGGGCCTTGGAGGCCTGGAGAGCCTCAGGCTAGTGTTGGCTCAGTGTTTCCTGGGTGTCCTTCTGCTGCTGGGCATCCCAGGGCCCTCATGCCAGGGTACACAGGCATTCTGCAAAAGGTGCAATTGCTGTTTCTGATTATAAGAGCAATATATGATTATCGATCAAATCTGAAAATGCAGAAAAATAGCAGAGAAAAAAATAAAAATTACTCAATAGGCTCATTACCCAGAGTTGTTATTTTCTTCCAATTCATTGTCTTTGCATTTTTCTTTAGTTACAATCACACTTAATACAATTTTCTTACTTTGTTACATTTGCTTGAATATATACATATATACATATAAATATACACACATATATATATACATGTACACACACACACACACACACACATATATATATATATATATATAAAGTTGGCCAGGTGTGATGGCTCATGCCTGTAATCTCAGCACTTTGGGAGGCCGAGGCGGGTGGATCACCTGAGGTCAGGAGTTTGAGACCAGCCTGACCAACATGGTGAAATTCCGTCTCTACTAAAAATACAAAAATTAGCTGGGCATGGTGGTGGGCGCCTATAATCCCAGCTACTTGGGAGGCTGAGGCAGGAGAATCACTTGAACCTGGGAGGTGGAGGTTGCAGTGAGCCAGGCTATTGCACTCCAGCCTGGGCAACAAGAGCAAAAATTTGTCTAAAAAAAAAAAAAAAAAAATTAAAGCTTGGGCATGGTGGCTCACACCTGTAATCTCAGCAGTTTGGGAGGCCAAGTGAACTGGATTACTTGAGGTCAGGAATTCCAAACCAGCCTGGCCAACATGGTGAAACCCTGTCTCTATTAAAAATACAAAAATTAAGCTGGGCACAGTGGCTCGTGCCTGTAATCCTAGCACTTTGGGAAGCTGAGATGGGTGGATCACCTGAGGTCATGAGTTCAAGACCAGCCTAGCCAACATAGTGAAACCCCGTCCCTACTAAAAAAACACAAAAATTAGCTGGATGTGGTGGCAGGCACCTGTAATCCCAGCTACTTGGGAGGCTGAGGCAGGAGAATTGCTTGAACCTGGGGGTCGGAGGTTGCAGTGAGCTGAGATCGCGCCACTGCACTCCAGCCTGGGCAAAAAGAGTGAAACTTTGTCTCAAAAAAAAAAAAAAAATTAACTGGGTGTGGCGGTGGGTGCCTGTAGTCTCAGCTATTTGGGAGCCTGAGGCAGGAGAATCGCTTCAACCTGGGAGGTGGAGGTTGCAGTGAGCCGAGATCGTGCCACTGCATTCCACCCTGGGCAACAGAGCGAGACTCCATCTCAAAAGAGAGAAAGAGTGAGAGAGAAAGAGAGAAAGGAAGAAAGGAAGGAATAGAGAAAGAGAGAAAGGGAAGGAAGGGAGGAAGGGAGGAAGTTAAAGCGGGCCAGGCATGGTGGCTCACCTCTATAATGGTGGCTCACACCTGTAATCCCAGCACTTTGAGAGGCTGAGGTGGGAGGGCTTCTTGAGTTTAGGAGGCCAAGACCAGCCTGTGTAACACAGTAAGACCCTGTCTAAGTTAAAGCACTTCCCCAGACCTTTAAAATCTCTTCATGGGCATCATTTTCCTTGCTGTGGCCAGCCTACCTTTTACTTAGTCACACCCCCACTGGTGAACATGGCAGTGGTTTCCAGTTTTCACTGTCTTACCTGATGCCAGCTTGTACATTTGAGTTTGTGACTCTCACCTTGGTTATTTCCTTAGTATTTTGGGGAGTGAAATCACCAGGTCTCAGAATATACTCTTCAGATCATCGTAACATCTTGCCAAGGATTTTTCAGGAAGACTACGAGCATTAACAGAGGGTTCTTGACTAGAGCCTCACCTTAGTGAGGTTATTGGGAATGACCATTTTTCTTTTTTCCTTTTTTTTTTTGAGACAGAGTTTCCCTCTTGTTGCCCAGGGCGGAGTGCACTGGCGTGACCTCGGCTCACTGCAACCTCTGCCTCTCAGGTTCAAGTGATTCTCCTGCTTCAGCCTCCTGAGTAGCTGGGACTATAGGCATCCACCACCACGCTCGGTTACTTTTTTGTATTTTTAGTAGAGACAGGGTTTCACCATGTTGGCCAGGCTGGTCTTGAACTCCTGACTGCAGGTAATCCACCTGCCTCAGCCTCCCAAAGTGCTGGGATTCCAGGCGTGAGCCACTGTGCCCAGCCATGACCATGACCATTTTTCTTTTTCTTAATCTTTGAACATTTGAAAGGTGTCAGTGGTTTCTTGTGGCTTAATTTAATTTAATTTTTTGAGGCAGGGTCTCACTCTGTCACCCAGGCTGGAGTGCAGTGGCATGATCACAGCTCACTGCAGCCTCAACCTCCTGGGTTCAAGCAATCCTCCCACCACAGCCTCCCGAGTAGCTAGGACTAAAGGTGTATGCCAGCATGCCCAGCTAATTTAATATGCATTTATTTGATTTGCAGTCAGCATGAATGAACTTTTCCCATGTTTACTAAACATCTCCCCTTGAATGCTTTCCTTATTATTTGCATATGCTCTAATATAATTTTTTTTTCTTGAGATGGAATCTCACTCTGTCACCCAGGCTGGAGCGCAGTTGCACAATCTCGGCTCACTGTAACCTCCGCCTCCCAGATTCAAGCGATTCTCATGCCTCAGCCTCCAGAGTAGCTGGGATTACAGGTTCTCGCCACCATACCCAGCTAATTTCTGGTATTTTAAGGAGGGGTCTCACCATGTTTGTGAGGCTGGTCTCGAACTCCTGACCTCAAATGATCCACCTGCCTTGGCCTCCCAAAGCGGTGGGATTATAAGCCTGAGCCACCACGCCTGGCCTTTTTAATATAAATTTTTGAATAACTAACTGAATCTGTAGCATTGGCTGAAAATATTTCCCTAGTTTGTTGCTTGCCTTTAATTGTATGATGTTTTAATACATAAACATTTAAATTTTTAGAAGTCACATCATTTACTCAATGGTTTCTTCCATTATTTTTAAGTTTAGAATGTTCTTCCCATTGATAATTCAGTTAAAACATTTTTTTTTCTAGATTTTGCTCTTATTTTCACTTAACTGTTTAATAAATTAATTTTATTTCGGTGTGAGTGATAAGAAACCGGCTTCTTATCTTTCTTACCTAGCCCTTTCCTCTTATCTTAATTGAGATTTCTAATTTCTACAGTATTTCTTAGCTTTAAAACATCTTCAGGCAGTGTTAAAAATAGTTAAATTTTACTACACTGTACATTATTTTCTGAGGGCAAATTATATTATTTCAAGAACTAACAGGCTAAATGACCTTGGTGAGTTCTTTTCACCTCTCTGGGCCCGAGAATCTATAAAATGAGACTTGGAATAGATCCGCTTTTCTACCAAGTATTCCAAGGAGCACAGGTCTGGTAGGGTTAAGTGAGAAAAGAAGTTTGTGGTCAAATCTGTTTGGAAAATTCTCAGTTATATGAAGCGTAAGAGGAGTTTTCATTTTATTTTACATTCAGTATTATCCATTTATTCAAAAGCATTTGTCGAATGCCTTCTAGGCCAGGCATTCTAGAGGTAGAGCCCCGAGCAACGCCATAGTTCCTGTCCATTGAGCAAGCCGTGGATTTCAAGGGTGTTACGAAAGAGGAAATAAGGGGCCAGGTGCTGTGGCTCATGCCTGTAATCCTAGCGCTTTGGGAGGCCGAAGTGTGTGGATCACCTGAGGTCATGAGTTTGAGACCAGCCTGGCTAACATGTTGAAATCGTGTCTCTACTAGAAATACAAAATTAACTGGGCGTGGTGGCGGGCACCTGTAATCCCGGCTACTTGGGAGACTGAGGCGGAAGAATCGCTTGAACCCGGGAGGGGTGGGGGCGGAGGTTGCAGTGAGCCGAGATCGTGCCATTGCCCTCCAGCCTGGGCAAAAAGAGTGAAACTCCGTCTCAAAAAAAAAAAAAAAAAGGAAATTGAGAGTGCATGGCAGGGGGCATCCTCAAAGAAGTGCTGAGACCCACAGGACGAGGAAGAGTTGCCCAGGTTATGGTTGAGAGTGGCAGAGAAAAAGAGCAAATGCCCCTATTGAGAGAGTGTGGAACACTGGAGACGCTGGGGAAGTCCAGCCTGAAGCCAGGTGGATACAGAGCTCAGAGGCCTTCTTAGGGATTTTGAACTTTATTCTAAGGGAGACATGGAACTATTGAAGATTTTCATCAGGGGAGTGATATTTCTGATTTTTCTGAGACCTTCTGGCTGTTTGTAGAGCAGAGGGAGAGGGAGGCAGAACCATTAGGAGGCCCAAGGTGTTTCAGGGGACAGACGCCGTGACGCTGGAGTTCTGATTAATGGAGCGAAAATGGGGCAAAAGTGGACAGATTTCAGAACAGTTTTGGAGATGTAATTGCCAGAAGTAAGAGAAAGCGAAAAATCAGAAACGACTCCCAGATTTCTGGCTTGTGCCATTGGGTGGATACCATTTCCTGGAATATGGAAAACAGTGATATTGACACGGAGACTATGAGGTGGAGGCCGGGCTGTGTGCAGACTGATGAGCTCTGTTTTGGAGCTGATACTGTGAATCCCTAAAACGACTAGTATGTAGCATCTGTCATGTTTACTTGATCGATATTCATTTCTATTTGGCAGGCAATCTCTTGGGGCCAGGGTTCCAGGGAACACATGTTGGTAAACGCTAGTCTGGCTACTCTCAGAGGTCCTTTCCAGCTCAAATATTCTCTTTTCCCATAATGCTAATGAGAACCAGAAAGTGAACTGCATTGGCAGATGTTTTAAATAAACTTTAATTAAATTGTAAGAAAGACATAGAAGAGGCACATGTCATAAGTGCAGAGCTTGATGAATTTTTACATGGCATGCACACCCGTGTAACCACTGCCTAGAACAGCACAGCATGCATTATTGCAGATGCCTCCCTGAGTGCTTGATTTTTAAGTATGAAAAGCAAACACTAGAGGAATGTTTGGAGGGGTGGTCTGTTTGGCTGAACCATCACTTCCATTCTGTCCTCCAGGACAAGTTTGAGGATACAGTGGTACAGAGCAGCTTAGACTCAGTGCAGCAGGGCACTTGGCCGCTTTTTCTTGGAAAGGGCGTTACAAACTAATGGATCAAGTGAAGGACATTCATCCAGAGTTGGCCTCACCTGCCAATGGCCTTTGTGTGAAGATTTCAGGAAGGAAGGGGAGGTCCCTCATCCATTTGTCAAATAAGCCCCTCCCCCCAAGCTCCTGATGCCTGAGGTTAACAATGACACAGTTTAGGGTCAACAAATATTGATAGGGTTAATGAGTGCAGGACTATCAGAATCTCTGCTTCCTGCCCAGGTTCTAGTCTGCAGATGCCAACGCCTCTGAGAAAGCAGCATTCACGGGCAGCTCAGCATCAAACTCCAAATGAGAGAGTAAATGAACACATGAATGAATTCATTTCCGGGATGGAAACATTCCTCCCCTACCTCTTTCCCTGATGACCCTCCCATCTGCCTGGCCCTAATTTAATTGTCTCCCTACTCCAAGAAGCTATCCCCAAGCGCAGATAGTGTTAGGTCCTTTTCTCACATACTCTCCCAGCACCTTATACTTCCTAATGCTTGCACCACTGCTGTTATCAACGGGCTCACTGCCCGGTGCACACAGAAGCCCACAGCTATGGCACTGGCTTTTGAGACAGGAAAGGCTTTTTTTTTTTTGAGATGGGGGGGTCTCACTATATTAACCGGGCTGGTCTCCAACTCCTTGTCTCAAGTGATCCTGATATCTCGGCCTCCCAGAGTGCTGGGATTACAGACATGAGGCATTGCACCTGGCGGAGACAGGAAAAGCTTTATTGCAAAACCTGCCAGCAAGGAGACCCAGGGTCTCCTGGGTTCCCAACTTGGGGTCTGGGGCAAGTTTATGGGCTCAGAGGGAGAGGAAAAGGATTTGGGAATGTTGGTTGGAGTGGGTCCGACTGGAAGGCTTCAAATTTGGCCATTTATGGTAAGGGATGTGGAGGCCAGTTTTAGCCCAGGATCTTCCAGCCACCGGACCCCTCACTTCTGGAAGAGTTGCGGAGTTCGGGTTCCGGTCACATCCCCGTCTTCTTGGTTCAAATCGAGGAATCATAGGTTCCGGGTGTTGTTAGAGGGTCAAGCTTTTTCTCTTGCGTAGGCCTGTGCTCCATGACGTGAGAGCTCTTTGGCTGTGTTGTACCTTCAAGGTAACTGAACATTTTGTTATCAACAGAGTAGGCCCAGTGTGGGCTGGTCTCAAGGCTACGTGACCATCAACAAATAGAAGGCCCGCCGAGGTTGTCCCATGCCCGAGAGGAGGCCTAATGGGGAAGCCACCCAGAGCAGGGCCGCTGACATTGGACTTCCTGGCTCAGGTCTTGGCTTCTGCTGCTACTCACCAGCTTGTGCCTTTGGGCAGGTTACTTACCTTCTCTGTGCCTCAGTTCCTTTATCAGCTGAATGAGAGCGATCACGGTACCTACCTGAGTCATGCTGTGGATATTAAAGGAGAGGATATTTATGAAAAGTGCTCAGTGCAGTGTCTGGCACATGGGAGGTGATCAAAAAACACTGTGTGAGTGGACGTGTAGTTACTGTCAGACTGAGGGGAGGTAGAAGGTCCTAGGGGATATGAAGGAGGAGAGAGGTGGAAAAAGCATGGCTTTGGGGGTGGGAAGGAGGGTGGCAACGAAGGAGACTGTGACTTCCAATACACACTTTGATTTTAGGATGGGGCCTCTTAGCATTTGCCCAAGTTAGAATGAATCTGGCCTTGGAGATAAGAAGCGATTGTTTTAATGTAGCTGTCGTGAAGTCTGTCTCTTCTTACTGCTAGTTCCTGCCTTGGGAGTTTGGGTGGGGGGGGTCACCTAGGTTGGACTAGGCTTGGCTGTTGGTGCCTACCCTGTTGGATAAACTGACAATAAGGAGAGAAGAAAGGTTGGGGCCCCTCCCAGAGACCTCTCAGAATCTCTGCTTCCAGCCCAGGTTCTAGTCTGCAGATGCCAGACTAGATGATGATCCCTGCATCATCATCATTATCTAGTGATCCCAGCAGACGTTCCCAGTGAGGGAAGTACTCATGGACCATCACACCTTCTTCTCCAATTCTCTTTTTATTATTTATTTATTTATTTATTTTTGAGAGGGAGTCTCGATCCGTCAGCCAGGCTAAGTGCAATGGCACAATCTCGGCTCACTGCACCCTCCACCTCCCAGGTTCAAGTGATTCTTCTGCCTCAGCCTCCCAAGTAGCTGGGATTACAGGCATGTGCCACCTCGCCCAGCTAGTTTTTTTGTATTTTTAGTAGAGGTGAGCTTTCACCATGTTAGCCAGGCTCAGGTGATCTGCCCGCCTCAGCCTCCCAAAGTGCTGGGATTACAGGCATGAGCCACTGTGCCAGGCCCAATTGTCCCCTTTTTTTTGAGACTGAGTTTCGCCCTTGTCACCCAGCTGGAGTGCAATGGATGGCACAATGTCGGCTCACTGCAACCTCCATCTGCCGGGTTCAAGTGATTCTCCTGCCTCAGCCTCCCGAGTAGTTGGGATTACAGGTGCCCACCACCACGCCTGGCTAATTTTTCTATTTTAGTAGAGAGGTTTCATCATGTTGGCCAGGCTGGTCTCAAACTGCTGACGTCAGGTGATCCACCCATCTCAGCCTCCCAAAGTGCTGGGATTACAGGCATGAGCCACCGCGCTGGGTCCTTACCTGAAAATATTTTTAAGGGTGGGAGGTGGAAGCAGAAACTGATTTATGGAACAAATACATTTGGTCATTTATTTTCTGGCCTACCTAAGATGTGGTTTTGAAGACAGCAGGAGGCTTGTGACCTGTTGGCTCTCTAGATGGCTTCCAGCCCTGTAACTCTATGATCTAATAAAATTTATAGCATTATATATTCCAGTAGTGACTTGCAAAGATTGCTTTGAAGGGATTACAGATGGTTCTTAAGTATATACTTTTAGAAGAACATAATGCAATTTGCTTTCTAGCCCAAAGCCCTAAAAATAATTAGGTAGGAGTTCAGATAAGTGTTAAAAGATGGTTGTTTCTGGTGAATCCAAATGGCTTAAAAAAAATCAATTTCACTTCTCATCAGAGGAGGGCTTGTATTTTAGATTTCTCATGGTTTGTTAAATAGCGACACCGAATGAGCAGGCTAGCATTAAAAAAAAGTAAGCAATGAGAAAAATTAGTGCATGATTCCAAGCTCAAATTAAGTATAATAGAGTGAGGAGAAAGAACTTCAGAATGCTGGGGTGAGTAATGTAACTGAGACCTAAGCGCTTGCCTTTAGGGATTCTCACTTGGTCTGATTGTGACTTCAACATATGTCTTCCATCTGTCTCTGTCTGTTGCCCCTCATGCCTTGGAATAGCTCTGGCCCATCTGGTTTCCTTTCATGGGATCCAAGTGAGACTTTCTCAGTGAAGTGCAGGTCAGAGTTCAGTTTTGTCTGCACATAGAGAGGTGGAGATCACCCAAGGAGGAAAAGAAGGAACTCAGGACATGCCAGCAGTAGGGGTCCAGCTGCCAAGGGCCCTCTGGGGTGAGCCCCCGAAGATATTTGGCAGGCGAGAGGGAACCATTCAGGAGCTTTCTTTTCCAAAACTTTTTATAATAAAAGGAGCAAAACGTTAATAGAGAAAAACTAGAAAAAACAGAATGGTATAAAAAGAGGGAGGGAGATAAACATCCCTTATAATCTCACCTCTCATTGTGGGTTCTTCTGTTTTTCTTCTTGGTTAGGGAGAGATGTGAAAGTGATACTCTTAGAAGAGTAACTTGTTAGATGGCAGTAGGTGTTACAGGGTGGGGGGAAATTCAGCAAGGAGGCAGATTGGGAGTGTAGCAGGGCCCAGGGTAAAGCGAGTGATCAGGGAAAAGCCCACAGAGAGGGGATTTTTAAATAAAGGACTGACGCTGACCGGCTGCAGTGGCTCACGCCTGTAATCCCAGCACTTTGGAAGGTTGAGGGGGGCGTTTCACTTGAGGCCAGGAGTTCGAGACCAGCCTGGCCACCATGGCAATCCTCCTGTCTCTGCTAAAATTACAAAAATTTGCTGGGTGTGGTGGCAAATATCTGTAATCCTAGCTACTTGGGAGGCTGAGGCACAAGAATTGCCTGAACTCTGGAGGCAGAAGTCGAAGTGAGCCAAGATCGCACCACTGCATTCCAGCCTGGGCAACAAGAGCAAGACTGTCTCAAAAAAGAACTGAGGCTAGGTGCTGTGGCTCATGCCTGTAATCTCAGCACTTTGGGAGGCCAAGACAGGGGGATCCCTTGAGCCCAGGAGTTTGAGATCAGTCTGGGCAACATAGGGAGACCCTGTCTTTACAAAAAATAATAAAAAATTAGCCAGGTGTGGTGGTGCTTGCCTATGGTCCTGGCTACTTGGGAGGCTGAGACGAGAGGATTGCTTGATCTAGGAACTCAAAGCTGCAGTGAGCCAAGCCTGCACTACTGCACCCTAGCCTGGGTGACAGAGTGAGACCCTGTCTCAAAAAAAAAAAAAAAAAAAAAAAAGTAAAGCAATGGGGATGAGGAAATGAACCATGGGTTACCCAGAAGTGGAAGTGTGGCCTTCTAAGGAGGAGGGCGTGATGGGCAGGAGGGAAGCCCTTGGCTGGCGGCTGTTGTCTGACTCGGAGAGGGGTAAAGGTGGAAGTGAGCAGAGTAAAGTCACGTCCACAGAAACAGGGAGGGGCGTTCATTTCTTGGTGCAAATTAGCACCACATGAGTGGCTTGAAAAACTGGAAGTTTACTCTCTCACAGTGCTGGAGGCTGGAAGTCTGAAACCAAGGTGTCGGCAGGGTGGCTTCCTTCTGGGTTCTTGCAGGCAAGAATCTGTCCTGAGCCTCTCTCCCAGCTTCTGGCAGTGGCTGGTGACCCTTGCTATCCCTTGGCTTGAGGGTGCAGCGCTCCACTCTCTGCCCTGTCCTCACATCACCTCTCCTCTCTTATTAGAATGACTGGATTTAGGGATTGTCCTAAACCAGAGTGATCCCATTCTGAGATCCTGAACTGTATCTGTAAAAACCCTTTTCCAGTTAAGGTCACGTCCACAGGCTTTGAGCAGACATATCTTTTGGGGGCCTCCTCATTCAACCCATTTTAGAAGGTCACCAGGAGGAGCCAGTTTTTGGAGGAAGGTGGTACTTGGTGATTCTCCACAGTGTCACAGGGCAGGTGCTGTCTCATTCTCCTCAAAGTCTATGAGTTAGTTTTGCTTCTCTTAGCAACACCATCCTGAAAACGACCTGGCAATAAAAACCCAAGATCAGGCCGGGTGAGGTGGCTCACGCCTATAATCCCAGCACATTGGGAGGCTGAGGCGGGTGGATCACGAGGTCAGGAGTTCGAGACCAGCCTGACCAACATGGTGAAACCTCATCTCTACTAAAAATACAAAAATTAGCTGGGCGTGGTGGTACATGCCTGTCATCCCAGCTACTTAGGAGGCTGAGGCAGGAGAATTGCCTGAACCTGGGAGGCAGAGGTTGCAGTGAGCCAAGATCATGCCACTGTGCTCCAGCCTGTGCGACAGAGCGAGACTTCGTCTAAAAAAAAAAAAAAAAAAAAAAAAGCCAAGATCATAACCTTGAACCTTTCCAAGACATTTCCTCAAAAGGCCACAGCTCTATAGGTGTGTTCCCAGCTTGTGATCTGCCCTGATAAATGACTGATCCTGCAGGACAGTTTGTGGCCCTGTCACTGTTCTAAGATAGGCTTCATTTGAGTGAATGAAGGAATAAGCGAATGGCCAATTTAAATCTGACCTCTGGCCAGTGTTGAAATTCAGAAGAGATTCTTATACATAAAGTCAGTGGTTCTTATGCTTTTTTGTGGAGTCAAGGGTGCCCTTGGGAATATGATGGAAAGTAATGGATCTCTCTTCCCATAAAAATGTACTTATTCTCATTATATACAATGCCTAGGAATTCCCTGATGGAGAGTCAACCAGCCCATGAGAAGCTGGCCACAGAGCATCTGAAAGTCATGGCCACATTTTTCTTATGAGAACTAGATGGACCTGAAATCTTTACCCAGTAAAACTTCCCACGCTATTTCATCTCATGTGGCGTGGCAAAGAAGATTGGAGCTGGAAGTTTTCTAGGGCCCAGCATGGCAGAGGGTTTAGAGCAGGGAAGACACTGAACAGAGGGCCTGGTCAGGAGGTGGCAGATACAATCCAGAGGAGGCCACCAGGGCGCCACTACTGGCTCTGGGAAGGTCAGAGCCAACACTCCTTTCTGGAGCTCACTGGGTGATAAGCTGCCTGCAGAGAGCAAAGGACAGAGGACTTAAAAATGACTCTAGGCCTGCAAGCCCCAGACAGGCAAGACCTGCACGGTAACCTAAAGGGGGAAGGGAACTCTTTTTATGAGTTCAATTGGTATCTTGTTGAATCTTTGTCAAGTACATATTTAGTTTGCAGTCTTTAAATTCTAATCACAGAGCTTATAGACGTGATAGAAATGGGCAGCATTTATGAGCATTTTGGACTTTCTTCTCAGAGCAAAGATGGACTTGAATTGCTGTTAGCTTCAGGTTATTGCTTACCTTTTTCTCTGATAGCCATTTTCATTTGTCATAGAATCTGCATTATATCATATAGAATTGTGTAATTAAAGTGTCCGAAAGTTAAATAAAATAGCTTTTAAATGGCACTTACAAACAGTTTCTATTGAACCCCCAATCTAAATCATAAAAGCTTACAAATCTTAAGAGCACTGTGTGAAGACAGTATATTGTGAAACATTTCAGATTGTACAGGATGTGTTTAAGAGGAAAAGGAAGCCCTATGGGCTTACGGAAGCTTAGGGATAGAAAGAGAATGATATTTATGTTTTAAAATTCTCTCTGTGTGCTTGTGTACATGTCTATATACAGAAATGCATAAAAATGGGGAGGGGCCCTACGGGAGGAGGGAAAACATTTAATTCCCTTTTCTCCTCTATGTTCCTGTGTTGTTTGAATCTTTTAAATGGAATATATCCAGGAATTACTTGTGAATCAAAATTAAAGAAAGATGGAGGTGAAAACATCAAGGCCGACACAGCTGGCACAAACAGGCTGGTCCGGGATGGACAGACACCCACACCTTCTGGAAAATGATATAGGTCAGCTCATCTTCTTAGGAACACCGTAGATAGACTTCACTTTTTTTGTTATCTTAAGTAAACTTTGTCTTCTTTTTTGTTTTGAGACGGAGTCTTGCTCTGTCATTCAGGCTGGAGTGCAGCGGTGCAATCTCATCTCACTGCACCCTCAGCCTCCCGGGTTCAAGCAATTCTCCCTGCCTCAGCCTCCAGTAGCTGGGATTACAGGCACCCACCACCACACCTGGCTAATTTTTGTATATTTAATAGAGACTGGGTTTTACCATGTTGGCCAGACTGGTCTTGAACTCCTGACTTCGGTGATCTGCCCGCCTCGGCCTCCCAAAGTGCTAGGATTACAGGCATGAGACACCGCTCTCCTCATCTGTCATTTTAAGAAGTAAAATCAGTGCTGCCTTCAGAGCTTGTTTGCAAGGACATAGCTGGGCGGTGCCAGGGTAGCATCGGGCGAGCCGGCTGGGCTTTCCCACAAGCAGCCCAGGGTGAATGGTGGCTGCTTCCATTTGCTGCTGTTCTCAGAGTGTAGGAACGCATCCAGAGAGCGAAATACTAAACACCCAATGACACAGTGAATGAATGCCCTGCTCTTCCTAAGCTTTTTTGATAACAAAATTGAACAGACCCAAATCTCACCTGGGTTTGATGGTTTTTCCTGCCCCCGCTGTCTCATCAGCCCTCCCCACGGTCCCCTGGTGCCTGCCCTGCTCCTCATTTGATGTGGTGGGAAAAGTCTCAGAGAGGTGATGGGGTGACACATCTCGTGTCACCTGGCTTCTACAAGTGAATTCATCACCTAGTGCTGTGTAACGAAGTACCACAAACTGGATGGCTTCAAACAACAGAAATGTGTTGTCTCACAGTCTTGGAGGCCAGAGGTCCAAAATCAGGGTGTCAGCAGAGCCACGTTCCCGGCACTCCTTAGTATTCCTTGGCCAGCGGCTGCAGCACTTGGATCTCTGCCACCTTCTCATGGGGCCTGCTCCCTGTATGTGGCCTCACACAGCTGCCTTTCTCTTCCAATAAGGATATCAGTCACATTAGATTAGGGGCACAGCATACTGTGGTATGATCCCATCTTAACTCTTTACATCTGCAAATCCCCTGTTTCTAAACAGGCCACATTCATAGGTCCTGGGCATTAGGACCTCAACATGCGGGGGGACATAATTCAACCCATAAGAACAGGCCATGGTTGGAACTTGAGTTTTCTCATCTTTCCTTCCCGACAAACCAAACTTATGTAATTCACTTTCTCTCCTTACTCCATTAAAAAAAATATCACTGGTAAATAACAGCATTAGGTGTGCCAGAAACTTTCTGAGAAGGGGTGATCTAGTGGGAAGACCTGGTACCCTGCTGGGGAGCAATCTTGGACAGTTGCAGGGAGAGAGAGGTCCCTGGTGACTTACCACAGGGTGACGTCCTGGCAGGAAGTGGTAGTACCACCCTACTGGCTGCTGTTAAAACAACTTTCAATTTTTCATCTGCAGATTTTGCCAGCCCATGAAATTATAGTAGCCATGGCTGATGTCATTCAAAATTCCACAGGCTTGAAACCTCATAAATTTAGTGACTGTGTGTGTGTATGCTTGTGTGTATGTATGTGTGTTTGTGTGTGCTGAGTGTGTGGCAGAGTATATGTATGTGAAGCTGAGATTTAGGTATGCTGATGACATCAGCTGACTGTCTTTTCAGGACTGAAGTCAAACCAGTTTCTACAGATGTCCCTTGCTAAGGGAAACCTCGTAACCTAAAGCCTGGACATTTGAAGATTTAGCTAATTCTAGCTAGGGGTTTTATGGAAGTTGTTTAAGTGAGTTTCTTCTTTTAGGGAGTAGTAGAACTCAGGACGTTTTGTTTCACAGGCCTCTAATATATCCACTGGACACAGGCTTTTTTGCTATAAACTCTGAGTGCAGAAAGAAAAACAGAAAGCTACAGAAATGCCAGGCTATCCCTGTCATCAGGAGCTTGGAGGCAGCAGGAAAAGGCTTACAGAGAGGAGGGAGGGAGAAGAGACGGGAGAGAGGCAGATTGAGGGAGAGGCCTGCAGGCACCTGTAGTCCGAGCTATTCAGGAGGCTGAGGCAGAGAATTGCTTGAATCCGGGAGGCAGAGCTTGCAGTGAGCCGAGATTGCGTCGCTGCACTCCCGCCTGGGCTACACATCGAGACTCTAGCTCAAAAAATAATAATAACAAATAAGTAACCAATGTATAAATAATATAATAAATAACTTCCCAACCTGAATTGGGAAGCACACAGACCAGGGTTCGCCAGGGATCTGACATCAAAAGTAGAGTTTCAGTCGATAACAAAGATTATCATTTTAACAAAAGCCTGGGATACAATTAGAGCTAGCATAAAAGCTGTTTCAGGAAAAGTTCAGAACTAATAGAAAATATTCAGTTCTGTGTTGTAAAATTAATATAAATTATTTGCTCAAAAAGTGTATCATCTTAAACAGGTACTTCCAGTAGTCTAAAAGATATGTGCACACATAAAGATGTGTTTTCCATCAGATAGTATGTAGCAATGGCATCTCTAATTACCTGGTGAGGAAAATGAGTGAAAACAACAGAAGCTTTGGTGCTGCCTCCTGGCAAGGGCCATGATGGTGTTTGCTGGGTCAAATTCACCAGATAACTTAGGAGAAAAGTGTACTTTTGTTTGTTTGTTTGTTTTTTGAGCTGGAGTCTCGCTATGTTGCCCAGGCTGGAGTGCAGTGGTGCAATCTCAGCTCACTGCAACCTCTAACTCCCAGGTTCAAGCAATTCTCTGCCTCAGCCTCCCAAATAGCTGGGACTACAGGCACCTGCCATCACGCCCAGCTAAATTTTTGTATTTTTAGTAGAGATGAGTGTTTCACCATGTTAGCCAGGATGGTCTCGATCTCCTGGCCTTGTGATCCACCCACCTTGACCTCCCAAACTGCTGGGATTACAGGAGTGAGCCACTACGCCTGGCCTGTTTATTTATTTTTCACTTTTAATTTTTTCAAAGTGCATTTAGACTTTAATTGCTTTTAAATTGTGAGAGGAAAGAAACATATTTTTATGAGTCAGGCTACTGCACCTATGAGTAAGGCTTGGATATTAGATTCTCTAGTCTCAGGAAACGAATCAACTATTTTCTATCTCTTTTACCTGATAAACTGATCATACAAAAGTAAGTTCTGGAAGTGGTTAAAGGAAAACTCATTAAGAAATTGCATGAGAGTTACAGCTAGACATGCATCAAGGTCTAAAGCTGAAGTAGAATTTACCAGAATCCCAAAGCTCCAGGAATGACACTCTACAGTGGGACTAGGACGTGAAACAGACACAAATGACACTGTCAGAGTTTCAGGATCGATTTAAGCAGGTTTCATTTTGCAGCGATGGTCATGAGGGCATTTTCAGAGTCAGCTCTAGTAAGTGGATAAGCCCTTTGTGGATGAAGAAAAACTTTTAAAATATGGTCAATATTATTATCATTAATATACTAATTCAATAACGAAAATTTTTTGAGTACTTGCTAAATGTTGTGCACTGCTAAGCATGCATTTTCAGTGCATGTAAATTTCTAGACGCTTGCTTGTTAAATAATTTTATTTCATTCAAATAAAGATTTTTTTTCAGAAAGCCTGTATGATTTTGTAATAAAAGGATTTATTTAGCAGAAATTCATACTAAGGAAACCAAAATATTCTAATCTGTCAGGTGAGATGTCTATACTGAGGAGATATTAATATGCACCAAAGCAGCAAAAGTGCTTGTTTGAAATCAAATAATTTTTGATACCCAGTACATGAGCTTAAGTCACCAAATACTAAAAAAAAAAAAATTAAATTGCATTCTTTCTTAAGGAAACTACCTCCTAAGAAATCTATGTAAGGCAGAGACTCTATGTTAATTGTCTTTGTATCACTCATGGCACGCAGCTCAGAGCCTAGAATGTAAAACATGCTCAAAAAGTATTCTTTGAAGGAATGTTTGATTTGGGAATCCAAACCTGACAGTGGCATTTATTTGCCTGTAGTCATCAATGCTTGCTTTTTTAAAGTGGCATTTTTTTTCCCTGCCCTCAGTGATAATTAATGCTCAGCTCAGACTGCAGGGTTTGAATGAAGAAATCTGAACAATAGCTAGACAAGACAAAGCCTGTGAAATCTTATGCAGGCTTCTCTATTAATGTGGTTTAGAATGATATGTTAGGAGCACTGTATACCAGAAGAATATTGATTGCATTTCAGATAATGCAATTTACAGTTAATAAGATGGTTAGTCTGGTCCGGGGAAATATTTGTTTTCTTCAACAATGTTAAGCAGAAAATATACATTTTAATAAATACTATATGAGAACAATCCTTCTGGGTGAATTTCAAGGAAATATACTACCATATGGCTACACATCAGTGGATTTTCACATTTCTAAAGTCTAGATAAATGTATTATCAGTAATACTTTGCTTTACAAATAGATTTGTTTGAATTATTCTTGCTTTAGTACCAGAAACCTTTGTTGACATTTCATATGTAATGGTTAATATCTAAGGATGATAGTTTTAGGACAGCATATATAATATGATCACATTTGTTTTAAAACACACACACACACACACACACACACACACACACACGAAAAACTCTGGAAGACTAGACCAGACTAGATTTCATGGGGGTTACGGTGAGGAACAGGGCAGAGTAAGATTATAGACTATTTTTACTTTCAGAGTTAAATATTTCTGTGACATTTGAATTTTTATAATAAGTATATATTGTTTTTGAAATCAGAAAAAGATATATTAATTTACAGGGCTGACATTAATGATGTTGACAATATAAATAGTATTGCAAAGAGCTTGAAAATAATCTAGCTGCAGAATCATCCACCAAAACTGATTCCTGTCTGCATGTACAAGGTGGATGCTGCAGCATTGCTCAGAGTGGCCAAAGATTTGCCACTCCTTGAAAGAGCATCATCAGAGGGAGAGAAAGGAAGTATGAAGGTGTGTCTGTCTGCATCGACTAGGAAAATCTTACAGAGGATGAGAACCTGGTAACTCTAAAGCCACTGTTAGTTATGCTTTTCCAATGTGGTATGATGTGCTTGGTCCACGTTAAAAAATTGTTAAAGGATGTGTGTGTGTGTGTGTGTGTCTGTGTGTGTGTATATATATATATATATATATATATTTTTTTTTTTTTTTTTGAGATGGAGTGACTGGAATGCAGTGGCATGATCTCTGCCTCCTGAGTTCAAGCAATTCTCCTGCCTTACCCTCCCAAGGAGCTGGGATTACAGGTGCTTGCCACCACACCTGGCTAATTTTTGTGTTTTTATTTTGTATTTGTATGTGTACTTTTTTTTTTTTTTTTTGAGATGGCGTCTCCCTCTGTCGCCTAGGCTGGAGTGCAGTGGTGTGATCTCAGCTCACTGCAATCTCTGCCTCCCAAGTTCAAGCCATTCTCCTGCCTCAGCCTCCCAAGTAGCTGGGACTACAGGCATGCACCACCATACCTGGCTAATTTTTGTATATTTAGTAGAGACAGGGTTTCAGCACGTTGGCCAGGCTGGTCTCAAACGCCCAACCTCAGGTGATCTACCAGCCTTGGCCTCCCAAAGTGCTGGGATTATAGGCATGAGCCACTGCGCCTGGCTGGGCTGGGCTTTTTCAATTTGGTACCACGTGCTTGGTCCACATGTTAAAAAAATTGTTAAAAGATTATATTTCTTAAAAACATATTTAGGTTCACAAGCCACAAAGCAGGAAAAGAATCGGCTGGGATATTTTCTGCTTCCTCTCAGCAGCCTTCTCATACATAGATGTTGGTTGTATTCTTCTTCCATCAGGGCTTCCAAACCCATCCATGGTGAAAGACCAGTTTTGTTTTGCTTTTTCTTTCTCCAATGGCTTACAGACTGAAACTTTAATAAAATCAATAAAAATGAATTACTGGTCAAATGAAATTTAAAAACAACAGAAACATACAAAATTCAAGGTCCAATTTAAAAATTATTGGATGGAGCCGACATACCATCCCTCTGTCAAATTGCTTTTAAACAGTGGTTAGTGCTTCTCAACCAGGAAGAGGCAGGAAGGCTCTTGATTTTGCCCCCGCCCCCAACTCTGAGGACATTTGACAATAGCGGAGACATTTTTGCTTGTCCCACCCTGGGGAGGGGGATGCTAACAGCATCTCCTGGGCAGAGAAGCAGAGATACCTGGAAGCATCCGACAGTGTACAGGAATGGCCCCCACAACAAATAATTACTGGGCCCCAAAATCAGTATTACCAAGGTTGAAAAATCCTGCCTTGAAAGTTTCCAAACTGCTAATTTCAGTTTTTGTATTTATTTCATGGCAGAATGGTAACATTTTTGGACTGTGGTCCACAGACCACACTTTGAGAAGACTGCCCTTACATACTTGAACTCTGACCCAGTAAGGTTGCCAGACAAAACACAACCAGATTCTCTAACCCTTATCTTTGTGAGGCTTCTGCATAAACAAAATAAGAATGAGCACAAGTGAATGGAGCTTAATGATGTAATCAAATGAAACTTACATTATTCTCTGCAGCCTGCAGAACTGGGGCTTGAAGCCTAGCTTTGTCACTTCTTAGCTCTGTGAGCTTGGGAAAGCTATTTTTTTAATGTGTGTGTGTGTGTGTGTGTGTGTGTGTGTGTGTGTGTTTTGAGGCAAAGTCTTGCTCTGTCGCCCAGGCTGGAGTGTAGTGGCATGATCTCAGCTCAATGCAACCTTCGTCTCCCTGGTTCAAGTGATTCTTCTGCCTCAGCCTCCCAAGTAGCTGGGACTACAGGTGTGCTCCACCACACCCAGCTATTTTTTTTGTATTTTTAGTAGAGTAGGGGTTTCACCATGATGGCCAGGCTGGTCTCGAACTGCTGACCTCAACCTCCCAAAGTACTGGGATTATAGGCATGAGCCACCCTATCCAGCTTGATCTTTAATTAAAAAAAATTTTTTTGGTAGAGATGGTGGGGGGCGTCTCACTATGTTGCCCAGGCAGGTCTTGAACTCCTTACCTTAAATGATCCTCCTGCCTTGACCTCCCAAAGTGCTGGGATTACGGGCGTGAGTCATTGGGCAAGGCTGGGAAAGCTATTTAATATCTTCATACTGTCATTTTTCCCCTCTGTGGAGTGGGGATAATGCCCTCTTCATATGGCTGTGTGAGGATTAAGTGTGATTTTTGGCATGGAAAGTGCTTAACCCGAAGAGGCACCTGATAGTTGAACTTCTCCGCCAAAGGTCACTGAGAGCCCCAGAGCAATCTTGTCAGTCTTTTTATTTCTGCAGTGGAGCCAGAGGCAACACCCCTCACATTTCCTCCTCCTTCTCCGAACAGTGGGGCTCACCAGGAACTTTGAACTGCCAGGTACCTGAGTGAAGGGCAGGTCCTAACTCTCCAGAGAAGATTCCAGGAAGTTGCTTTGTAAAGTGGAAAGTGTGATGCAAATGTTAGGAATCACTTCGCTGGTTTTGCTGATATTCATTGGGCCCCTACTAGATGCCCTTAATATAAAGCAGTGGCAGGCCAGGTGCCATGGCTCACGCCTCTAATCCCAGCACTTAGGGAGGCTGAGGCAAGTGCTTGAGGTCAAGAGTTCGAAACCACCCTGGCCAACATGGTGAAACCCCATCTCCACTAAAAATACAAAAATTAGCTGGGCGTGGTGGCGGGCACCTGTAATCCTAGTTACTTGGGAGGCTGAGGCAGGGGAATTGCTTGAACCCAGGAGGCAGAAGTTGTAATGACCGAGATCATGCCATTGTATTCCAACCTGGGCAACAAGAGCAAAACTCCACCTTAAAAAAAAAGAAAAGAAAAGAAAAGCAGAACTGGTATTAAATAAAAATGATCGGCCAGGCGCGGTGGCTCACGCATGTAATCCCAGCACTTTGGGAGGCCAAGGCAGGCAGATCACGAGGTCAGGAGTTTGAGACCAGCCTGGCCAACATAGTAAAATCCCGTCTCTACTAAAAATACAACAATTAGCCGGACATGGTGGTGCATGCCTATAGTCCCAGATACTCGAGAGGCTGAGGCAGGAGAATCGCTTGAACCCTGGAAGCACAGGTTGCAGTGAGCCAAGATTGCACCATTGCACTCCAGCCTAGGCGACAGGGTGAGACTCTGTTTCAAAAAAAAAAAAGATCAGGGAGGAAGGGAAAAGTTGATTCACAAAGGAGCTTCTAGTCCGAATTACAAGGTGGCCATAGTGCAGTCAGCTCAGGCATTGGCAGGAACTACTGGGGGGATGGCACCCAACAAATTCCACCTCCACCTTAAAAAGTAACTGTCCAGCTGGCTTTTGCCCTCCTGCCCAGACCTGGAGCGGCAGGGCCCATATACCTGGCACCTGGCATCTGGCACCTGACCTTGCTGCAGGGAACCACAGCAGCGTGTTCCTGTTCTAGGAACTGGGAGAAGGGCGAGGGGTAGCTGTGGGCGCAGCTGGAAGGCTGGCCTCGGTGGAGGATGTGCAGAAATGCCCAAGCAAAGCCAGGGGCAGACCCTCCCATCAGTGGGGAAAGGTCCTTGGCAGGTGACACCGGAGGGGGCCACGTGGTAGTGTGCCCAAACAGGGGCCCAATAAAGTGTTTGCTTCCCCAGCTCTCTTTCTTGAGAATACTTCCCTCTGTCATAACTGGAATGTATGAGTCATGCCCTCGATCTCCGCAGAGACTCAGTGCTCTCGGTTCATCTCTGAGTCCTCAGCAGGTGCTAGAGGGGAGGCTGTGGGAAGCTGAGGACTTGCAGCCACTGGGGACCAGAGCTTCCCCGGACAGCATCGAGGTGTGAAAGGCAGTGCACTGAAGACAGGGCTGGGTGGGGAGAGGTGTGGATACAGAATACACTTGTTAACTTCCGGTGCTGCCTAGGGGCAGAATCTGTCTGTCTCCAGCCCCCTAGGATTGCAGCCACCTCTCCCATCGCAGCCCCGCCGCTGCTTCTGCTGCCAGGCAGGGCCTGGAGATAGGGCTCTTGGTCACTTTTAGTACACAAGGTGTGGGCAGGCCCTGATAATGCAAAGAATTAAGACAGTTTTTCTGCTACAGACACTCACAGCCTAGACAAGAAGATGAACCATCAACAAATAAGTTAACAAGGATTTTGGAACAGAGTGGCAGAAGCTGTTTCTCTGCCCAGGAACAAAGAATCGCTCCTTTCTGTTTCGGTGTGGGCTTCTGACACAGATACTCAACAAGCAGAGTCAACATGATTGATCTTGTACCCTGATTATGTGGCAAATACATTTGCTTTTTTTTTTTTTTTTTTGAGACGCAGTCTCACTCTATAACTCTATAGCTCAGGCTGGAATGCAGTGGCTCGATCTTGGCTCACTGCAACCTCCGCCTCCTGGGTCCTGGTTCAAGCAATTCTCCTGCCTCAGCCTCCCAAGTACCTGAGATTATAGGCACATGCCACCATGCCCAGCTAATTTTTGTATTTTTAGTAGAGACAGGGTTTCACCATGTTGTCCAGGCTGGTCTTGAACTCCTGACTTAGTGATGTGCCCGTCTCAGCCTCCCAAAGTGCTGGGATTATAGGCGTGAGCCACCATGCCTGGCTTTGTGCCCTTCATTTCTAAAAGCAATTCATTCACATAAATGTTCCTGCAGATTGTTAAAGCCTTAGACTCTGGGACCAGGCATAATGGGAGAATGAATCAGATATATGTTTCAAAGAAACAACCCCAACACATATCCAACAACATTTAAGATTTCTTCCTATTTCACAGAAGATGACTTATGAGTTAACACTCACCCTTTTTTGGTATGTTAGTCTCATATTACTTTCTTCTATTAAATCAGGCATGGGTCCACTTTCCAGGGCTGAGCTTTTTTGCACATGAGCCCTGTGACTCAACTTTGCCATAACCAGGTATTTCCGGGGCTTTTAAGAGTATAGAGACATTGTTAAGATTAGTAAAAACTGAACCTTCAAAGTCATGAACACTGAAAGTACAGAAAGAAATCATTTTAGCTTTTGATGGTTTGATGAAACTTTCTATTCACTGGCTTCATAATTCATAAGCATCAAAGTAAAGGAAATTGTGGTGACATGATTTTACAGTCATAATTTCTGAGCCTCAGAAATGCATTCAACTGAATCGAATGTAGTATCTTTCTTTTAATTTGAAATGGGTAAAATATAGATCCACAGCTTAAGAATCAAAATCAGTTTAACAATTTGAAAGAACGTTTGAGAAAATGTGTTCCAAACACATTTTCCAGATGAATGCTATCAGAATACAACTAGTTGATGATCAGGCAAGCCCCTTAACTGCCCCAAGGCTCAGCTTCCTGATCTGTAAAGTGAGGGGCTGGGCTGTATGAATGCCTAAGTCCCCATCACCTCAGATGTATTTCAGGATTCTAGTAAAAGGGTGCTGAATGAATGAAGCTAATGCCCAGAGAGACTTGGATTTGACTGAGATCATACAGTTAGTCAGGGACAGACACACCTCATCTGACTTCCTGCCATTGCTCTTTATAGAGAACAGGTTTAGGGTTAACATCTTGAATAAAAAAAATTACACAGAGATGAATGAACAAAACACCTTAAACACACACACACACCCCCTATGTAAAAACCAAGTCATGCCAGGCTTGGTGGCTCACATCTATAATCCCAGCACTTTGGGAGGTCAAGGTGAGTGGATTACCTGAGGTCAGGAGTCCAAGACCAGCGTGACCAACATGGAGAAACCCTGTTTCTACTAAAATACAAAATTAGCTAGGCGTGGTGGCGCATGCCTGTAATCCCAGCTACTCAGGAGGCTGAGGCAGGATAATTGTGTGAACAATTCCTGGGAGGTGGAGGTTGCAGTGAGCTGAGATCATGCCATCGCACTCCAGACTGGGCGAAAGAGCGAGACAACATATCAAAAAAAAAAAAAAAAAAAAAAAGTCCTTCTCTAGAGCCTTCAGAAAGAGCATGGTCCTGCCAACACCTTGATTTTAGACTTGTAGCCTTTATAATTGTAACAGAATGAAATTGTGTTGTTTTCAGCCACACAGTGTGATCCCTTGTTATAGCAGCTCCAGGAAATGAATACATCTCTCATGTCTCCGTGGGGTTGATGGGGCTCACTGGAGTCCTTCTCACTCAGGGTCTTGCAGAGAGTGGCTGGAGCTGGCATCACCTGAAGGCTCAGCTGGGCTTGATCCAAGATGGTGATGCTGTCATTGGCTGGGGGCTCAGCTGGGGTGTGGACCAGCACATGGCCTCTGCCTGTGGTGTGGAATTATCAAGCTTGGCAGTGTCACTCCGAAAAGGTAGGACATAGAGATTGCTGTGCCAGGAAGGCCTTGTCTGAGAATGGGTGTGGGATCTGTTCTGTTGGTCAAATCCATTAAGGAGGTGTAGCAAGGTGACAGCAGAAAAGCATGTGGATTGGGAGAAAGTGCTGGTCCATGATTGGAACATACACTCCAGCTCAACAATGTTTAATTGGATTAAGTGACTGTGAACCTAGTAGAAAGCATGTAATTCACTAGAAAACCAAAATGTTAGTGGATTTAGAAAGTTCTTTGAGATATTCTGAGCCATTGCTTCCTTCTGTTCTTTTTTTTTCTTTTCTTTTTAGATGAAGTTTCATTCTGTCACCCAGGCTGGAGTGCAGTGGTATGATCTAGGCTCACTGAACCATCACCTCCCAAGTTTAAGAGATTCTCCTGAGTAGCTGGGACTATAGGTACACGCCACCATGCCCTGCTAATTTTGGTATTTTTAGTAGAGATGAGATTTCACCATGTTGGCCAGGCTGGTCTTGAACTCCTCACCCACCTCTGCCTCCCAAAGTGCTGGGATTACAGGTATAAGCCATCACACTGGCCCCTCTGTTCATATTGATTAACAATATTAGGTTGTAGAAAACAGTATTCCTCAGGATAGTTACTGATATACTGGGACCCAGAAGAGCTACTGCAGCCCCCAAGGGTTCTGTGTGATAAGGAGGGCTTCCTCAAACCAGTTTGTCCCCCAGAGTCTTCATCACCCCTGGGTCACAGCTCAGGAGACTGGAAGAGATACTTCCTTTCTCTGCCTGGAGTCATTTGTTACAACTGTTATACTATGTTCAGTGATCCCCTAGCTGATGGGGAAAGATTCTCCCTGAAGCGCCTAGCAGTTCCTTAGTCAGCATGCCTTTGGTAGACGCCTTCTGGGGGTCAGCACTGTGTTGGCTGTTGATGCCTGCAGTATTGACAGTTGCAGCTGTGAAACCTTCTGTATTCCCCCTCTTGCTTTCTCCTTTCTGAGCTGTAGGAGGTGTGGGAGCTCTGAGTCTTGGAGCCATCCATGACATGTCTCTCTCTCTCTCTCTCTTTTTTTTTTAATTTTGAGACAGAGTCTCACTCTGTTGCCCAGGCTAGAGTGCAGTGGTGCAATCTTGGCTGACTGTAACCTCTGCCTCCCAGTTTCAAGCCATTCTTCTGCCTCAGCCTCCTGAGTATCTGGGACTGCAGGCACACACCACCATGCCCGACTAATTTTTGTATTTTTAGTAGAGACAGGGTTTCACCATATTGGCCAGGCTGATCTCGAACTCTTGACCTCATGATCTGCCCATCTTGGCCTCCCAAAGTGCTGGGATTACAGATGTGAGCCACCACACCCGGCCCATGTCTCTGTCTTTAGATGTTCTTTTTCCCACTGTCTGGGCCTGGGGAGGTCCCTGGAGGCTGCAGTAGTGAGGCCGGACCATTCTTGCTGTCTGGTTCCCTTTCCTCTGACAGGGTAGGTGAGCTTTTCATGACTTGGAAGGTCTCGGGTGGGGCTAGCACCTGGAAGGGCCACCCTCTGGGTGACAGATTCCTGCTATCTGTTTGGGGGAGGATATTTAGAAGAAAGAAAGGCTGCTTAGAAGGGTGCCAGAAATAAGTGCTTAGAAGAGAGAAAGGTGCACCAGCCATCTGGAGAGGGCTGCTTTCGGGTTCTCCCTGTGGGGTGGGCTGGGGGGTTTTGGGCAGTGGCTTTCATACTGCACATGTTGGAGCCCTTGAAGGACCTTTGGTGGCATCAGGGACCACCCAAAGGGAGGAGCGAGTTAAGAAGGGGAAGGAGAATTTGGATCCCTTATTTAAAAAAATATTTTTAAACAGACTTTATTTTTTTGGATCACTTTTAGGTTCACAGCAAAATTCAGCAGAAAGTGGAGACATCCCATATTCTCCCTGCCCTTTGCCCTGCTCCCCCAGCCTCTCACGCCATCAACATCTTGTATCAGAGCGGTGCATTTGTTAAGAGTGATGAAGATACATCACATGTCATTATCACCCACAGGCCATGGGTTACATTAGGGATCACTCTTGGTTGGAGTAATTACAGTAGTTTCACTGCCTCAAAAATCCTCTGGGCTCTGTCCCTGCCTCCTCCCAGGCCCTGGCACCTGCTGATCTTTTCACTGTCTCCTTACTTTTGCCTTTTCCCTCACCGCTTTTTGACCAGAACTGATCTGTTTGCATTTGGTCTTTTGTTTAAAAATTAAAACTAGATTATATTCAGTAGTTTAAAGGCACTAACAGAAGGAAAGAATGAGAAAAAAAAACACCAGAAAGGAAACTAGATCATCCTACTTAAAAAGTAAGAATAAGGGTACAAGTTAGCAAGCAGTCCCATTCCTGGTAGCTGTGTGATCCTGGGAAAATCGCTTCACCTCTCTGAAACTCAACATTTCATCCATAGAATGGGAGGAATTATGGCTGTCTTGTGTCAACACTGTTAAATATGGAAAGCACCTGACAAGCACCTGGCGAACAGCAGAGGCTCAACAAGGCTCAGTTTCCTCCCTCTGTCCATCCTGCTACTTCTCCCATTCAGTCACTGAGTTCAGCCTGTTTGGTCTCTAGAGTTTAGAATTTCTCTCTTCTCATCCCCATCACGACTCCTTTCTAGCTCAAGCTTGTTCTTATTCAGAGTGTCTACAAACAATGATTAGCCTGCACACCTGTGCCAAACACTCACCTTTACTGCAACAAAACGTGTAGCTATTGCTTGGCAATTTGGAGCTGAGTGTAGGTGGATTCCCAGGGGTTGGCTGGTGAGTCCTGCTGGCTGTTCCCCAGTGCTGCTCTCTGGGGTCTTTTCCTGCACTCTGACAAACTGCCAGGGCACCTGCGTGGTTCCTCTAAGGGGCTTTCGTGGTGGTGGCAGGCTATCCATTTAGAACTCCACTTTCTAAGTAGCAAGCTATTACACTTGCTAACACTAATCTCACAAGAGACAGTGTAACAGCAACAGCAAACAACCACACCACCCACCCACCCACCCACCCACCCACCCACCCACCCACACACACACCCCTTAGCTGGGTGGCTTCCTGGATGGTGTCTCCTTAAATTCTCATCTTTGGGTATCTTCTGAGTAAGCCCCTCCAAATAAAAGGCCCTCATCCTGCCTCTCACTGGGACAGCTCTGTCATCTCCAGAATGATCTCTAGCCCTCCCATCTGGGATCTGAGAAATAAGTCCTCAGATGAGCAGAATTGGGTAACTGACTGGAAGCTGGAGATGAAAGAAAATGTGAGGCGAGTCCTGGAAATGGTGACAGTGTCACTAAGTAGAGCAGGGAACACAGGAGGACCCGAAGCCCACAGGTGTGGACCTCAGGCAGCCTGCCGAATGTGTGCATACAGAGCTGAGTGAGTACTGTGCAGGAGGCTGCTTTTGATCCACCTGATTTTCCCAATCTATCTCTTTGGAGACATCTGTTTCCTCTTATTTCCAAGTTCTGGGGAAGGGGCAAATCATTCTTACCCCATGGCCTGTCTACAAGACAATTCTTGTATGGCTTGGCATTTACTGTGATACTTCGTGATGTGATACATTTAGTGCGTAGAAATGAGAAATACTGGTTTATCCTTTAGCTGAACTGACTAGTTATTTGTGTTTTGATACTGTGTATGAATGCATATTACAAATACACAAACGCGGCTGGGCGTGGTGGCTCATGCCTGTAATCCCAACAGTTTGGGAGGCCAAGGTGGGTGGATGGCTTGAGGGCAGAGTTCAAGGCCCGGTCAATATAGCGAAACCCTGTCTCTACTAAAAATACAAAAATTAGCCGGGTGTGGTGGTGCATGCCTGTAATCCCAGCTACTCAGGAGGCTGAGGTAGGACAATCACCTGAACCCGGGAGACAGAGGTTGCGGTGAGCTGAGATCGCCCCACTGCACTCCAGCCTGGGCGACAAAGTGATACTCAGTCTTCAAAAAACAAAACAAAACACAAACACACAAATACACATACACACACAGGTTTTTGGGGTCTTGCTTTACTACCCAGGCTGGAATGCAGTGGTGAGATCATAGCTCACTGCAGCCTCAAACTCCTGGACTCAAGTGGTCCTCCTGCCTCAGCCTCCCAAGTAGCTGAGACTACAGGCCTATGCCACCACGACCAGCTAATTTTTAAATTTTTTTTATAGAGGGCCAGGCATGGTAACTCGCATCTGTAATCCCAGCACTTTGGAGGCTGAGGTGGGAGGATCACCTGAGGACAGGAGTTCAAGACCAGCCTGGCCAACATAGCGAAACCCTGTCTCTACTAAAAATACAAAAATTAGCCAGGCATGGTGGCATGCCTCTATGGTCCCAGCTACTTGGGAGGCTGAGGCAGGAGAATGGCTTGAACCTGGGAGGCAGAGGTCGATGTGAGCCGAGATTGTGCCACTGCACTGTAGCCTGGACAACAAAGTGAGACTCTGTCTTAAAAAAAATAATAATTTTTTTTTATAGAGATGTTGTCTTGCTATGCTTCCCAAGCTGGTCTCAAACTCCTGAGCTCAAGGAATCCTCCTGTGTAGGCCTCCCAAAGAGCAGGGATTACAAGCATGAGTGACCGCCAATATAATAAATATCTTTAAAGACCCTACTTTATATACAAGTGGTAGAATAACACATACTTTAGAAAAGGAAAATTAGAGGCCTTATAATCCAATGCCTTCACAATACAAAGTAATTCAGCAGGCATTAATTAAGTCCCCTCTGTGTGCATGTAACTTGTGGTTCCTTCTTCTAGGGAGCTCTCATTCTAAGTAGGGGAGAAAGCCACCTAGCTGATCATTGCTATAACTTCTCTAGTTAAGTAGTTAGGGCAAAAGGTGTGGCTGGAGTAGTTTAGGACAGAGCCACTGTGATTTGTTTTTTATTTTTTATTTTTTTTTGAGACCAGGTCTTGCTCTGTTGCCCAGGCTGGAGTGCAGTGGTGATATCTCCGCTCACTGCAATCTCTGCCTCCAGGGTTCAAGTGATTCTCCCACCTCAGCCTCCCAAGTAGCTACGATTACAGATACCTGCTATTATGCCTGGCTAATTTTTGTATTTTTGTAGAGATGGGGTTTCACCATGTTGGCCAGGCTGGTCTTGAACTCCTGACCTCAGGTGATCTCCCTGTCTCGGCCTCCCAAAGTGCTGGGATTACAAGCAAGAGCCACCATGCCTGGCCCACTGTGGTTATTTTTTGCTAGAGCACTGGAAAACCCAAAAGGTATAAAAAATATGAGCTGTTAAAAAAAAAGTCCTGGAAGCAGTGGGAAGAGTGAACAGTAGTGGGGAGAAAATGGAGATGAAGTCAGTTTAGAATTCTGCCTGACCTACGAGGAAGAAAAGGAGTAGTAATACCTCCCTCTGATACATTACTTTCTAGTTACTACCATCCTCACAGAGGTTGGCAAGAAATCTCCGAATCAGAGAGAAAGAGAGACACATATAGAGAAACAGAGGATGAGAGAGAAAGGATGCTGAAGCCAGTGTGGTCAAATGTTAATACGGGGAATCTGGGTGAAGGATATATGGGAATTCTTTGTACTGTTTTGCCAACTTTTTTTTTCTCAGTTTAGAACTTTTTCGAAATGGAAAAGTAAAACAAAAATTAGTTTAATATATGCTATATGACATGTTAAGGACGGAAATGGGGTGGTGGAGGTGGGGTGTGTGTGTGTGTGTTGGTGTTGGAAGTGGTAGGGAGCACTGTAAACTTGATGGCATCAGCTTCAAGGAAATTGGTAATCACCCAATATAATCGTGGACAGTCACCCCAACTTCTCAGTTGTTTGGAGAAACAATCTTTTTGCTTTTTCTAGATGCAAAGAGGTGTGACTGAATAGGTCACAGCAGAAAATGAAAATATTGTCAGTTTTCTGTTACAGTGATTGTGAAATGCACACAAATCTCAGCCCAGAAGGAATTGATTTGACTAACGTAGATGGAAAATCAAAATTAATAGAACTAGAATCCCTTTGGTGATCCGCATTTGTTCCAAATGCTCTTACCAAACATTCCTGGTGAGGCACGACGCAATATTATTGCTAAGACACCTGGGGTAGGGAGGGCAGTAAGTCAGATGGAGAAAAGATACTCGATGTCACGTGCTTCCCTTCCTTGGTGAAAATGGATGAAGAGAGATTGAGATACCAACTGTAGAGCCTGGACCGCCCAGCCAGGATCCTGACCTTAGGAGACCCTTTGTGATATGAAAACATGGGCTCAGACTCAGAAGTGGCCAGAGCATGTGGTCCTGATTTGTATCAGGGCACTGGAGGCTTATGAATGATCCCCAGACTCAAAGGAAACAGAGCACCCTTAATTACTTAAGTCTTGTTAAAGTCCAGTACCATCTGCTCCAACAGGTAGGTTTCACCAGGAAGACAGTTGGGGAGGGTTGCTTATGCAACAAGTATTAAGTGCCTTCTATGTATAAGGTACAGTGCAGAATGATGGAAATAAAATGGAGACTAGGATCTATGCCATCAGAGGACTCATAGGCCGGGGACTTCTGACCAAGGAGTTCCTGTACAACCCAGATTCTCCATCTGTAAAAGGGGAGACCTACCTCTCTCACATGCTAAACATGAGATTAAATGAATTGAGGCTGGGTGCCGTGGCTCACGCCTGAAATCCCAGCACTTTGGGAGGCCGAGGTGGGTGGATCACCTGAGGTCAGGAGTTTGAGATCAGTCTGGCCAACATGGTGAAACCACGTCTCTACTAAAAATATAAAAATTAGCCAGGTGTGGTGATGCACACCTGCAATCCTAGCTACTCAGGAGGCTGAGGCAGGAGAACTGCTTGAACCCAGGAGGCTGAGGTTGCAGTGAGCCAAGATTGTACCACTGCACTCCAGCCCTGGTGACAGAGCAAGACTCTACCTCAAAAAAAAAAAAAAAAAAGAATTTATATATATAAAGCAAGTAGTAAAGACTTGGCATATGTCTGGTGTTCAGTAGTGGCTGGTTCCCCGCTGTCTCTTCTGCAGGGTTCTCTCCAGCCTTAGCTGTCTTTGGTTACTCTGAATCTTGCCCACTTTGGTCTGTCCTGCCAGGACAGTTCCACAGACCCAACTCTTGACCTTCTGCTGTTGTTTTAACCTAGATACCCTAACAATGCCTGGCCTTGTCCTTATGGTGCACCCCACCCTCGTACCAAGACTGCTCACGACAGGGCAGACATTTATTTGGTTAGGTAAGCTATCTCGCTTTAAAATGTGCATATATTTGGGTTGCAACAGTGATTTCAATTTGTAGATTTCACCATGGTTGTGCTATGAAGCAGTGTTCAGGTTTATTAATTTTATATGCATTGGAGTCTTTGAAATTGTTAGTTCATATGTATGGAAATAAATTTTCATGAAACGAACTACAAGTTCTGTAATATAGGGCATCTTTAATACAACAGTAAAATAGCTTTTAGATTACTAGAATGTCAGGTTTCTGCTATAAATTCGTGTTGCAAAAGGGAAAAAAGAAGGCATAGATGAAATACAAAAAGAAAAAATAGATGTGAAGTTACTGTAGTTTTGATTATGTTCAGGGAGCAATTTTTACTGTTTTCCCTGGGACCCAGCCCTTTCTCCACCCTACAAAGCCCTATAAAGGTTGGGGTTATTTATCTCAATTCCACTGTGCTCAGGAGCAACTTAGGCCAGCTGGAGTTGCTAGAGGCTGAGCCAGAAGGAAATAAGAGGCCACAGTAAGGGCTGTAATTGAGCAAGCACCTGGTTAGGTAAATGGGCTCAGATGTGGAGGAAATAGGATCTCACAGCCTCTGGGTTGAAACTGTAGCCCAGACCTACCCAAGACGGAACCTAGCGGAGGCTCTGCTTGCTAATGAGTCCTGCCTGACCTGTGGACCAAGGGTGGAGGAATACTGATGTTTCAACTTGATGGATTCCGCTGAAATCACATCGATGACTGGCTGCCTGAGAAAAGGCAGTTGAGAGTGCTATTTTACTTTGAGTTAATTTTCTCATCTACCCCAGGCCAGGAAGCCATTGGAGATATTTCATAACTGCTTACAGAATGATTCAGGTCTTCACAAAATCAAAACTATTAATAGTACAAAGTATGGAATTCAGCAGAAACCAAGAAAACGAGCCATGAAGAATGTCTGTTGTTAGAGAAGAAATGTGAAGAGTTCAACTAGACGCTTACACATTTTAAAAAACACAAAGTTGTGCGTGATATGGCTTTACTGAACTCACAAGGAAGTAAAGTGGAAAAGCAAATTCTCCTACTCCAGTCAGAAAAAAAATTATATTTACATATTTCTCAAAATTTTTGTTCTATTCCCTTTATATGTTTTCTCTGCCTAAGAATGAATTTTGAATCATCATTCTGCTGCCAGAAATTTGTCTCACATTATTACCAAGTGTGACTGCAAAGTAAGGATACTGATTTCTGCAAACCATGCCTGAGAATCAATGCCATTATTTAATAATCAAAGCATGTACAGTATTCTGTTTAGCAGATATAATTTGAGACACTGGTACTCTCTGATTTTACTTGTTAGAATATGGAGTTTGGACTTATTTAAGCACTTTGCATTTTCAAAATAGTTTATACTTCTAAAAGTAATCTTACCTTATTTAATAAGTTAATAGCATCTGCTGCCCTCCCCCATTTTGTAACCCAAATGAGATTATTACTAGATCGTCTCAGATTATAAATTCTTAGCAGGAGTTAGACCCCTGCAGTTTCCTGTATATTTTGCAATTAGATCTTTGGCATTGATAGTGCTTTGAAATAGGAACTCAGTTTTTAACTACTGGTCTTTTTTTTTTAGACGGAGTCTTACTCTGTCTAAAGTAAAGGAGTGCAGTGGCATAATCTCGGCTTACTGCAACCTCCACCCCCCGGGTTCAAGTGATTCTCCTGCCTCAGCCTCCTGAGAAGCTGGGATTATAGGCACCTGCCACACCTGACTAATTTTTGTATTTTTAGTAGAGACGGGGTTTCACCATCTTGGCCAGGCTGGTCTTGAACTCCTGACCTTGTGATCCACTTGCCTCAGTATCCCAAAGTGCTGGGATTACAGGCATGAGCCACCAAGTCTTTTTATTTTCAACGTAATGAACCATGAAAACAGTGAAAATGCCATTTTTTCTTGTTACATGATTTTAGGCATTGTTGCTTTTTCAGTTACAAGCTCAGTTACAGAGAGAAGGAATTATAATACCACATAATCAGCAACCAACAGACTCACAACACAACCGACTGGAAAAAGCAGAATAGAACCCAGGAGCTGTCTACTGTGGAAGACCAGGTTGAAAGACTGAGTTGACGTTAGGTCGGCCTTCTTCATGTAGTCACCCACAGATGGGTTTTAGGAGCTCTGGACATCCCCCAAAATTCCTTGTTGGAAAATTCTGGGGTGCATTAGTGTTTGTTGCTTATACAGATGCTCAAAGAAGCTCAAGTATCCCCACTCCCCTCAAAAAGGTAAAATCACAAATCTGTTTTTTGTTTTCCGGCTTCCATTAGGTTGAGAAGACAGGGTACTTAAGGGCAGCTAAGGCAACGGGCAGATAATTCTTTGGTACCTTAGAGTCATTTCCTCTCTAAGGTACCAAAGCATCATCTGCATGTTGCTAACAGAACCCTGACTTTGCTCAGGGCAACAGTGTGACAGGCCTGAGGAGATCATTCATATTTCAAATCACAACAACCTCATTCTCTTTCCTGTATAGTCAATGTCCCAGCTGCTCTTTAAGCTAGGACATGTGTTCCATGGGCATGTGTGGCATTTCTTGCCAATAAGATGCAGAGGAGGCTGGGTGTGGTGGCTCATGCCTATAATCTCAGCACTTTGGGAGGCTAAGGTGGGCAGATCATTTGAGGTAGGGAGTTCGAGACCAGTCTGACCAACATGGAAAAACCCCATCTCTATTAAAAACACAAAATTAGCCAGGTAAGGTGGCACATGCCTATAATCCCAGCTACTCCAGAGGTTGAGGCAGGAGAATCGGTTGAACCTGGGAGGCAGAGGTTGCAGTGAGCTGAGATTGCACCCTTGCACTCCAGCATGGGCAACAAATGCGAAACAATGTCTCAAAAAAAAAAAAAAAAAAAAAAAGATGCAGAGGAAGTCTTCAGGGAGGCTTCTGGAGAGCTTCTGCTTTCTGGATACATGATAAAGTAGGGGCTGTTTTAGTCCCATCCCCTTCTTTCTGTCTTAAATTTGCATGTGATACTTGGAACTACAGCAGCCACCTTGCAACCAGGAGGTGCATGGGGATGATAAGCCAATATATAAAATGAGAAGACAGAAAAAGCCTGAGTCTAATGAGTTCTTATGAAGCTGGCAGACCAATCCTGATATGGACTTTCTCTGAGTTTCTTGATAAGTAAAGAGTAAACCGTCCTTATGACTTAAGCTATAGTTAGTAGAGGGTTTCTGCTACTTGCAGCCAAATGTACCTTTATGGATACAGTGAATAATCTTTTACAGCTTAAAATATAATCAGTTGATTCTGTTAAAAAGGTACCACTAGATGATGTTTGCAATGAATTATGCAAACTCTATTATAATTTTGCTAGTCTTCTAACTATGCCTGCAGCAAGTACAAGGGAAAAATCAGGAGTGAATAGAGTGATCATCTGCATTTATTTATTTGAGACAGAGTCTCGCACTGTTACCTAGGCTGGAGTGCAATAGTGTAATCTTGGCTCACTGTAACCTCCATCTCCCGGGTTCAAGCAGTTCTCCTGCCTCAGCCTCCCAAGTAGCTGGGATTACAGGTGCGTGCCACCATGCCTAGCTAATTTTTTGTATTTTTAGTAGAGACGGGGTTTCACCATGTTGGCCAGGCTGGTCTCAAACTCCTGACCTGGTGATCTGCCCGCCTCTGCCTCCTAAAGTGATGGGATTACAGGCGTGAGCCATTGTGCCCGGCCTCATCTGCATTTAAATAGTATTCCTCCTGATATAAAAAAATAGTGGATTTTATTTTATTTTTGGTCTATAATACTCAATGAATGGAAATATATAGACAGAGACTGCATCATCTCTACTTCCAACTGACGTGGACATTGTTTCCATGCTTTTCTGCTCCAAACATTTCTTTATTTAAAAAAAACTTTAATTTTAGGTTCAGGGGTATAGATGCAGTTTTGTTATATAGGTAAACTCATGTCATGGGGGTTTCTTATATAGATTATCACCCAGGTTAGTAACCAAACATTTCTAACTTGATATACATTCTTGTACTATTTCATCATATTGCCTACATACAGGTAAAAAAGAGCAATCCATTTATTAAGGCTTAAATTTTTTGGCCAGGCACAGTGGCTCACACCTATAAAATGCAGCACTTTGGGAGGCCAAGTCGGGTGGATCACTTGTGGTCAGGAGTTCTAGGCCAGACTGGCCAACATGGTGAAACCCCATCATCTCCACCAAAAATGCAAAAATTAGCCAGGCATAGTAGTGCACAACTATAGTCCCAGCTACTTGGGAGGCTGAGGAAGGAGAATCGCTTGACCCTGGGAGGCACAGGTTGCAGGGAGCCGAGATCGCACCATTGCACTCTTGCCTGGGTGACAGGGCAAGACTCTGTTTCAAAAAATAAAAATAAATAAATTTTTGTTTGTATTATTTTCTTATTTTTTATTATTTGAGATGGAGTCTCACTTTGTCACCCAGGCTGGAGTGTAATGGCTTGATCTCAGCTCACTGCAACCTCTGCCTTCTGGGTTCAAGTGATTCTCCTGCCTTAGCCTCCTGAGTAGCTGAGATTACAGGCACGCACCACCATGCTGATGATTTCTGTATTTTTTTTTAGTAGAGACAGGGTTTCACCATGTTGGCTAGGCTGGTCTTGAACTCCTGACCTCAGGTGATCCACCTGCCTTGGCCTCCCAAAGTGCTGGGATTACAGGCATGAGCCACCACACCTGGCCTATATGTATTGTAAAAACGCTGGCTGGGCATAGTGGCTCACATCTGTAATCCCAGCACTTTGGGAGGCTGCGGTGGGAGGATTGTTTGAGGCCAGCAGTTTGAGACCAGCCTGGGCAACATAATGAGACCCTGTCTCTATGAGAAAAAGGAAAGAGAAAAAAAAGAAAAGCCCATTTGGACATGTAAACCACTTGAAATTTTAAAATCAACTTCTATTGTATTCAAAGATAAACCACTTAAAGATATTGAGGAAGGAGCCAGGTGCAGTGGCTCACACCTATAATCCCAGCACTTTGGGAAGCTGAGGTGGGCAGATCACGAGGTCAGGAGTTCGAGACCAGCCTGGCCAACATAGTGAAACCCCGTCTCTACTAAAAAAATACAAAAAAATTAGCCAGGCATGGTTGGCATGCACCTGTAGTCCGAGCTACTTGGGAGGCTGAGGCAGGAGAATTGCTTGAACCCGGGAGGCAAAGGTTGTAGTGAGCCGAGATGGTGCTATTGCACTCCAGTCTGGGCAAAAAGAGCAAAACTCCATTTCAAAAAAAAAAAACCAAGATATTGAGGAAGGAAAAAGCCACTGAATTAAGTTAGCGTATTCTCCAATAAATTTAGTTACATGTATTTCTATAAATTTTCATACTATTTTATATACATTTATGTATATATTTGTAGATTATTACTTTCATTTTTTTAGAGACTAGGGTATTGCTATGTTGCCCAGGCTGGTCTCAAACTCCTGACCTCAAACGATCCTCCTGCCTCAGTCTCCCAATGTGCTAGGATTACAGACATGAGTCACTGTGCCCAGATTATTACTTTTTTAAAAACAGCTTTATATCTATAGTATACCAAAGGTGACAAGGTTGGAAGTTTATCAGTTAGTACTGCTGTGTAACAAACCCCTCCAAAACTTAGTAGTTTAAACAGCAAAGGCATTATCACTCGTGACGGCAGATCAGTTGATCTAGCCTGGGCTTGACTGGGCATAGCTTCACACTGAAGGTTGGTTGCAGGCCTGCCTCACTTATCCTCGACCAGCAGGGCTGGGACTTGTTTTTCTTGTGGCAATGGCAGGACTGTGAGAGGGCAAGAGGACAAGCCAAACGTGCAGATGCACTTCAAGCCTTTGCTTGTATCACTGCCCCTGACATGCCATTGGCTAAACTGAGTCATACGGCCACACCCAGCATTCATAGTGTGAGGAAATAGACCTCACTGCTGGGTGGGAGGGACTGCAAAGTTATATGGCCATGTTCACAGTAAGATCCAAGGGAGAAGAGGTGAAAAGTAGAATGCAGTGTGAGGGAAGAAACACTGGTAACAAAGGCCAGCTTCTGACGTTGTTCCAACTCAGCTTTTAGAAACTGACAGGAGTGGGGGGGTGAAAAAAATAAAAATAAAAGAAAAAAAGAAAGAAACTAACAGAGCTGAGGTAAAAAAAACTATCTTAGGAAAGAGAGATGCCAGGTACTCCTGCCACAGAGAATAAAATTCTTCATACTGAACATGTTTAGGCGATGCTTAGAGGAATTACCTTGCTGATGCTTTCAAAAAGATCACCATGCACCACTACTGTACTCATGTCCCTTTCTAGAGTGAGCCTAGTATTCCTACGGAATAAAGAAAATTGTTTTGTCATTGTTTTGCCTTTCTGTATGCTGGAATTGTCGTTACAAGATCCATAATATGTTAATGACAAATTTTTTCTTTTTTTGAGATGGAGTCTTGCTCTGTCACCCAGGCTGGAGTGCAGTGGCATGATCTCAGCTCAATGCAACCTCCGCCACCTAGGTTCAAGCGATTCTCCTGCCTCAGCCTCCCAAGTAGCTGAGACTACAGGTGCATGCCACCACACCTAGCTATTTTTTTGTATTTTTAGTAGAGATGGGGTTTCACCATGTTAGCCAGGATGGTCTCAATCTCCTGACCTTGTGATCCGCCTGCCTTGGCCTCCCAAAGTGCTGAGATTATAGGTGTGAGCCACCACACCCAGCCATGACAATATTTTTAACAATTATGGGCCAAAATAACAGCATGCAGCATTTCATATTAATCTTCACAGCAACTCTATGGAGTAGGAATTGTGTATTATATTATTTGTTTTACAGATAGATACATTGAATCTTAGGTTAAGTAACCTAATAAAGATCACACTTAACAGAGTCAGAATTTGAATTCAGTTCATCTTGGGTGAGCTGGGCTGCTCATGCTTGTAATCCCAGTATGTTGGAGGCCCAGGCAGGAGGACTGCTTGAGCCTAGGAGTTTAAGACCAGCCTGGGCAACACAGCAAGACCTCATCTTTATTTAAAAAAAAAAAAAAGATGAACTTTGATCATTTCATTTAGGATTAGGACCCACATGCTCAACAGGACACACACTGCTTCTTGTATTCCCTATGTGAAAACTGCCCATGCTTTTGTTGTTCCAGCATAATTTGGCACGAGACCACAACCAACCTGAGACCATGAAATATACATGCTGTAAAATAAAATAAGTTATCTCTGTTACAGCATTTTGGGTATGGTGGCACACCTCTAGTCCCAAGCTATCTGGGAGGCTGAGGCGGAAGGAATGCGTGAGCCCAGGAGTTTCAGGCTGCAGTTAGTTATGATCACATCACTGCTCTCCAGCCTGGGCGACAAAGCCAGACTCTGCCTCTTAAAAAAAAAAAACAGCAAAAAATCAGTATTACAACTCTTTTTCAGTGTTGGAATATAGAAAATAGCCCATCTAGATTGCTTTTGAGCACTCTGTCCTGAGGATCTTGGTTGATTGTTGGAAGAATGCATTTTATGGAACACATGTTAATTTTCTAAGGTTCTGAGCACTCTTACTTACCAGGGTCAGCAATATCACTGGCCTCATTGGCTTCTCAAACTAGTCTGGCCTGGGCTAGCCATGTCCACGGTGGACTAGAGATCTGAACTCTTGTTCCCCGTGCCCTGCCACCCTGTTTTGGTAAGTCGCAGCCCCAGGAGCCTTTTCCCCGATGCTCAGGACCACTGAGGAGTACGTAGGCAGCTGAGTCCCCACTCCTGTTTAAAAATGTCCATTGTTTCCTCTCATTCTTAATCATGTTCTGCCTACTTTTCTGAAACTTGGTGTTAACTCAGCACATGGAGAAACATTTGAAGAAACTTCTCAGAGCTCAAACGCAGAATTAACTCTTTAGCCTTCAGCCCCACCCTTTGCTCATAAATCTGAACAAAAGTAATCTCTGGGTTTTTAAATGTTTTCAGGAGTCATGAATGATTCTTTTTCATTTGTTTTAAGCTATAAAAATTAATTCCTTTAAAAAGAGTATTCTTAAAAATACTTTGATATGAATTGGCAACAGAACACATCCTTTTAACCTAAGAGTTTTCATGTGACAGCAAGTCAACAATTATTCATTCAACAAGCATGTGATTTTTTCTTCAACAAGAGTGGTATGGTTTTGTGGGTGCTTTGGGGATGGCTAATAAAGGTGAGAGGGCATACCTGGTTGATCCTGACAGCAGCAAAAGAAGAAAATCATAAATTTTTAAAAGAAATAGGAGGATTGTCGAGGCCTCTACTGGGATGGGTCGGGGAGGTGGAATTCAAATTTTTGAGTAACTGACATGGCACAAGCACTGACCACTCAGAATGGACACTGGTCATTAACAGCCTATGTGGCCGTATTGATGTCACCTTAACATCAGACAGGTCGACCTTCCTGTGATGCCAACACTGAATGGTTTCCAGCTCAATCACCTCAGCTCTGGCTATAAACTCCTGTTAGGTGCTTTTGTGAACAAACTATTTTTGACAGGATTTGTCACCATTTGGGAGATTCAGTTCCTAAAGGCAATTTCAAAATATTTTCAGAGATTTTGAGTACTATCTAGAAAAAGTTACCCCTTAAAGTGTGCTGCTGATTGATTGAGAAATTCTGGCCTATTTAATCAAGGATGTGCATTGTTATTTTTACTTTTTGACAGATTCTCACTCTGTCACCCAGGCTGGAGTGTCGTGGCACAATCTTGGCTCACTGCAACCTCTGCCTCCCAGGCTCAAGCGATTCTCCTGCCTCAGCCTACTGACTAGCTGGGATTACAGCACCTGCACCACACCCAGTTAACTTCTGTATTTTTAGTAAAGATGAGGTTTTGCCATGTTGGCCAGGCTGGTCTCGAACTCCTCACCTCAGGTGATCTGCCCAGCTCTGCCTCCCAAAGTGCTGGGATTACAGGCATGAGCCACCGCGCCCCACCAAGAATGTGCATTATTATTCTGTCGTACTTCCTAGTAACTGGTCTACCTAGTGGTGGCTTCCAGGAAGTAACTATCATTTTAATGTAATGTTAAGTCAGGTGGCAGTGTCCGACTTAGGAGAACCTTAAGCCTAGTGAGAAAAGGAGGTTCCTGTTACAGCAGTAGGCGTAGAAGTATCACACTGTAAAGGAGAAAAAATTTGATTTGGAAAGAGCAACCAGATATCCCAGTTTGACAACCAGCAGTAAGGAGCACCGTGCTGTTTGCCTTCTGCATGTTGGTCACTAGATTGATATAGTCCGTCGAACAGAAACAGGTTCCCCAAACAGAACTGTCCTGAGATCACTCTATCTCATTGCTGCTTTTGCCCTTCATGCTCAGGATATATTTTTTTTCATGGCAGATTTGCAAGTTAAAAGGTCTCTCAAAACAGAGCTGGTAAAGAGGACGTGGGAAGTAGGTTGGCTCTAGGGCTTGTAAATATGGTAACAGTAATTCCACCAAGGGGAGAGAGGATTTCTCTGATTTTTCTTAATTATACTTTCCTGTATTATCTAAATGTTTTATAATAAATGTATCTTTTATAATCTATAATGTAGTATTTTAAAATGTTACGGTCTGTAACAATGAATGAAGAAGTACATTGTGCAGTTTTACTTTTTTTTTTTTTAGATGGAGTCTTGCTCTGTTGCCCAGGCTGGAGTGCAGTGGTACCATCTTGGCTCATAGCAACCTCAGACTCCTGGGTTCAAGCAATTCTTCTGCCTCAGCCTCCTGAGTAGCTCAGATTACAGGCATACACCACACCTGGCTAATTCTTGTATTTTAGCAGAGATGGGGTTTCACTGTATTGGCCAGGCTGGTCTCAAACTCCTGACCTCGTGATCCGCCTGGCTTGGCCTCCCAAAGTACTGGGATTACAGGCATGAGCCATTGCACCTGGTCTACTTTTTACAATTATAGAAGCAACGCACAAATACATTCCCATTGTACAAGAGTCAGGACAAGCCATAATGGCACAGAGCCGAATGGGAAGGTTCCTTCTTTACTCTCATTTCTCTCCCTAGGGGTGACAGGTTTTGTGTACACCCTTCCAGTTCCTTTCTATGTAATTTTCTTTGTATATATGTGCATGTATCCTTCTTATATTTACATAAATGTGGTAATACTAGACATACTGTTTTATAATTTACCTTTTCATTTTATATATCTTAGAGATCTTTTAATATCAGTATATACAGATTTACCTTACACTTTTTGTTCAAACATTTAAAAAATAATAAATTTAATTCATTTAATCTCAATAGCTGCATAGTATTTATTAAATATATAAACACATTTATAATATAGCTGTACCATAATTTATATACATCCTGAATTATGTGTATCAATTTTATCCCAAATGATAGACATGAAGCCCTTTCCTGGATTTTCTATTATAAACAATGTTTCAGTTACTATCCTAATCCTTATGTGCATGTAGGATACTTTTTGTTGGAAAGATATCTAGCAATGGAGTCTCTAGGTGAGAGAGTGCACACACATTTAATAACAACACTGCCCAACTGGCTTCCTAAACACCGTGTCACTTTACACTCCCCACATGGATGAATTCTGTTTCCTCAGATCCTAGCATTTTGCTGACACCGTATTTTGAAAAACAGCGAATTTATCAGGAGCGTTTGTCAGATTTCTTGAAAGCACATTTCTTCCTTTTATAATAAGAAAACGTGTTTTAAAGTCACACAGAGGCTGGGTGCAGTGGCTCATGCCTGTAATCTCACCACTTTGGAAGGCTGAGGCAGGCAGATCACTTGAAGTCAGGACTTCGAGAACAGCCTAGCCAACATGGTGAAACCTCGTCTCTACTAAAAATACAAAAATTAGCCAGGCAGGTACGCATGGCGCGTGCCTGTAATCCCAGCTACTCAGGAGGCTGAAGCAGGAGAATTGCTTGAACTCAAAGGTAGAAGTTGCAGTGAGCAGAGATGCTGCCACTCCACTCCAGTGTGGGTGACAGAGCAAGACTCCATCTCAAAAAAAAACCCCAAAACAAACAAAAAATCATATCGAAATGTCACTTTTCAAGTCTGAAAGCAAAGACACCAAAATGGCAAAAGTGGGTCTATTTGGGAGATGGGCTGTAGGCAATTTTCATTCTTTTATAATCTGAAAAAAAGGACAGTTGATGAAAAACCAGAATGTTAGCATTCAAACATAGATGTTATAGAAAAAACAAGTGGTTGTTAAAAAAAAAAAAAAAAAAAAAGAGAAAGAAAGAGAAAGATACCAAATAAGTCCATGTGCATTTAGCCCTTGGATGGAATAGAACTGGAGGACTGGTTTGTTTATACTGCAAAGTAATGCTAGCCTGGGCTTTCAGGACACAAAAAGCATTTACCTAGGATAGATATTAGAGTAGATCCCTTAATGTTATGAAAACACATATAATTATTACAATCTCAAAGTAGAAATGATTTAATATTTTAGAAAAATTTTAATAATCTATTTCCTTATGAATCCAGCCTACTTTAAAAGAACACTGGTTTGTAAAATAAGGTGTACCATATAATAAAATTATGGGCAAAAAGAAATGCCTTTTTACTGAGAAGGTTCTGCTAGCTCATTAATTATTACATACTATTTTCTTTTTCAGTCATAAGATGTAAAATATTGAGCAACTGATAATTATTTTATTATCCTAGGATAATCATTGTATCAGAGTATTCAGAAGTGAGTTTACAAGGTCAGTTTCCTGTGCAATATTTTTAAGTTATTTTTTTCCCCCAAATTTCACAGGTCAGATATGTGTGACAACACTGCAAAGTGAACCAGCTCTATCACTTGATATATTGCCCTTAGTTTAAAATGGCTGCTTTTAAAAACATATGGCTCCCAGCTGAAGTTTTATCACTGTTACTGTTTTTCTTCCCAGAAGATTCTATACCAATTTGATAAATTTCATCAGTAGGAAAATATTTTCTCCTCAAGTTAGGAATGAATTTCTGCAATTGGATACATTTCTCACATGTAAAATATTGAACCCGAACATGTTCTTTTAATGTTAGGAATGTCTTTAGCCAGCAGTTATGAGTACACCAAGAATTGCAAAGCAACACGTCAATAGACTGTAATGGAACTTGTACAAACTAGAGTTGCCTTGTCTTTCCAGCGGGTGTCCTGGGCCAACAGGACAGATGTCAGCAGTGAGTGTGTGCAATGGTACTCTGTCTGCTGGCCTGCATTTTGGAGGAGGACACAAGGTGACAGAGAACTCTGCAGCTCAAACCCACCAAGGGCATGCAAGAGTTTGAGGGCACCACCCTGGACTGGGAGCAGTGAAAGATCTTTTATCCAGAGAATTTGATTTCCAAGCTCATTCTATCCAGTAACCCCATTTCCATTAGGAATGCCTCTGTCAGAAATCTCACTGATTTCTGTCCTGGTTTCAGGTTTCAGGTCACACATGGTGCCTTGAGGTCCTAGGCAATGATGACTCTAGAGGTAAGTGAGTTAACTGCCCCTGCCAATCATGGGAGTGGGCTGCTGAAAGCACCCAGTTCACTCTGGTCTTGGGAGCAGGTCTAGGTTGTCCCATTGCTGATCTGGCCACCTTCTTAGCTTGGCGTAGCTAACTACTTCTCTGTTTCAAATCCCACATCTGTTCCTTGCTTTCCTCTTGCTTTCTTTCTTGAGGAATGCTCTATGTCTCCATGACCTCCCAATCCCCATCTATATTCCTGTAGCTGGGACTACAGGGCACAGAACAAAATAAGCACTAAATAAATGTCTTTTGAATGAATAAACGAAGGGTCATGTATGGCCCAGACTTTTCAACATTTTTGCAAACATTTTAAACTGTTTTACGTTTGTCTAATTATACTGTTTTTTTGGTAATGAGTTCTTTAAGCTAGTTACCAAGTGAAGTAATTCTGAATTGTTATCAGTAGACACTGCAGAGAATGCAAGAAGTGGTTTTTAATTGAAATACGTTGGAAATCAGTGAAAAATAATGAGTTCATCTTATCCATATTGTACATATTTTCAGATAATCTGAACACGATTCACTTCTCGACCTTTGTGTTTTCAGCCTAAAGATCAATTCCTTGTCTTTAACAGAATCTCTTCTTTTTTCCCTCCCTAACCCCTACCTCGTTCTCTCCCTCTCTTAATCTTTTTAGTGCAGTGATCAAACATGCTTGTAATATTTACTTTTGTGGATACCTCCATTTTTTTTTTTAAGTTTGATCATGGCTCACTGCAGCCTCAACCTCTTGGGCTCAAGTGATCCTCCCACCTCAGCCTCCTATGCAGCTAGGATTACAGGCAGCCCAGCACACCCTGCTAATTTTTGTATTTTTTATATAGATGGGATTTCACCATGTTGCCCATGCTGGTCTCGAACTCCTAAGCTCAGGTGACCCACCCACCTCAGCCTCCCAAAGTGTTGGGATTACAGGTGCAAGCTACCATGCCTGGACTGCCTGGGCTGTTAAGAAACTTAGATAAACAAGATCATTTGATACATATTCTCTGGATTATTTCACTTAACATTATATTTATCAGACTCATTCATATTGCTGTATGTAGCTGTAGATTCTTTGCATCATTGTACGATATTCCATTATATAAATTAACCACAATTTATTCATTCTACTTTTGATAGGCATTTGGATAGTTTCCAGTTTGTGACAATTATGAACTTTTTTGCACATGTCGTTTGGTAAATATATATACATACAAACATATACTACTTGCTAGAGCTACACCTGGAAGAATTGCCACATTACAGAGCATTCCCTATTTGTTCCAGTGACATAGATACTATCTCTTCTCAAATTTCCAAAATGGCTATACCAACCCGTATTTCTATTAGCAGTGCATAAAAATTTTCATTGCTTCATATCCTTACCTACACTTGATATCTTCTGTATGTTTTCATTTTAGCCATTGGGTAGGTATGCAGTGATATTCCATTACAGTTTTATTTGCATGTCTCTGATAACTAATGAAACTGGGCACCTTTTTATATGTTTATTGGACATCTGCATTTCCACTTTTTTGGGTGCCAGTTTATTAAGGGTTCCCTCCCCTTTGGCCACTTCCTAATGTTTTGTTTTCTTCTTCAAATCGTTTTGTGGTTTATATGATCTGGATGACAAGTGTTTTGTTAGGTAAGTGTATTGTGAATTTCTCCTATTCTTTGGCCTGTCATTTGAGTATCCTAATGTGTCTTTTGACAAACAGAAGTTCTTAAATTTAATACAGATCAATATGGTACTTATTTCCTTTATGGTGAGCACCTTTTTTTTTTTTTTAAGATAGTCTTTTGCTGTTGCCCATGCTGGAGTACATGGCGCAATCTCGGCTCACTGCAATCTCTGCCTCCTGGGTTCCAGAGATTTTCATGCCTCAGCCTCCTGAGTAGCTGGGATTACAGGTGCCCACCACCATGCCCAGGTAATTTTTGTATTTTCAGTAAAGATGCGGTTTTACCAGTTGGCCAGGCTGGTATGAAACTTGCGACCTCAAGTGATCCACCTGCCTTGACCTCCCAAAGTGCTGGGATTACAGGTGTGAGTCACTATGCCCAGCTGTTTATGGTGAGCACATTTTTGATTCTGTTTAAGAACTTTTTGACTATTCCAAGATCATTCCCTATGTTTTATTTCACATTTAGATCAGCAACTCATCTGGTTTGAAACAGGGGTCAAGATTTTTTCCCCGTAAGGAAAGCCAGTTGACCCAAAACCAATTATTGAAAAACCATCCTTTCCCAACTGTACTGAAAAGCCACCTTTGTTATAAACCATGTAACTATGAGCCTGTTTCCGGACTCTTTGTTTCCCATTGGTCTATTTGTCAATCTGTGGGGCAATATCACTGTAATTACAATAGCTTTAAAAAGCTAGGTTTTGGTCAGGCATGGTGGCTCATGCCTGTAATCCCAGCACTTTGGGAGGCTGAGGTGGGCGGACCACCTGACGTCAGGAGTTCGAGATCAGCCTGGCCAACATGGGGTGAAACCTCATCTCTACTAAAAATACAAAAATTAGCCAGGCATGGTGGTAGGTGCCTGCAATCCCAGCTATTTGGGAGGGTGAGGCAGAAGTTGCAGTGAGCCAAGGCTGTGTCATTGCACTCTGGCCTGGGCAACAAGAGCAAAACTCCATTTCAAAAAAAAAAAAAAAAAAAGCCAGGTTTTGATATCTGGTAGTAAAGTTGCCCAGTTTCATTCTTAATTCTCTTAGCTCTTTTTGGCCTTTAACATTTTGCATGTATTTTAGAATCAACTTGTCAATTTCTACACACAACACACATGCAAATGCACTCGCAGATCATCCTGGGATTTTGATTGGCATTGTGTTGATTCTGTGCATCTTCCAAATAATAAAAATGGCATTCCCTCTATTTAGGGCTTAAGCTTTCCTCAATATTGTTTGTAATATTTTGTGCGTAGGTCTTACACATCTTTCATCAGATTACTAGGTATTTGATATTTTCCCAAAGGTAAATGGTATGTATCACTTTAAAAGTTTAATTTCCTCTTTATTGTTAGTACACAAAAAATGATTTTTTATAAACTATGTTTGTATCTAGTGACTTTTCACTCATTAATTCTAATACTTGAAGATTACTTACACAATTGTGCGGTTTTGTTTCCAAGTCTTATCCTTTACTAAAACCATTTTATTTTTTGAGGCAGAGTCTTGCTCTGTTGCCCAGGCTGGAGTGCTGTGGCGTGATCCCGGCTCACTGCAACCTCTGCTGCCCAGGTTGAAGTGATTCTCATGCCTCAGGCTTTCAAGTAATTGGGACCACAGGCTTCCAAATAACTGGGACTACAGGCATGGGCTACCATGCCTGGCTAATTTTTGTGTTTTTAGTAGAGACAGGGGTCTCAACACATTGGTCATGCTGGTCTTGAATTCTTAAGCTCAGGTAATCAGCCCACCTCAGCCTCCCAAAGTGCTGGGATTACAGGCATGAGCCACCACACTCAGACTTTTTTTTTAAAAGATGGGGTCTTGTTTTGTTGCCCAAGCTGGAGGGTAGTGGCTATTCACAGGCACGATCCCACTAGTGATCAGCACAGGAGTTCTGACGTGGTCCATTTCCAATCTGGGTCTATTCACCCCTCCTTAGGCAACCTCGTGGCCTCTAGTTCCGGGAAGTTCACTATCTGATGCTGAACTTGGTGCAAGACACCTGATCAACACAGCCCACTACAGCCCAGCACTCCTGGGCTCAAGTGATCCTCTATGTTCTCTCTTTGTACAGTATTTTTTAAGTCTTTATTGATCTTCTCCCTTGTCACACCCCAGAATAATGGTAAGATTGATCAGGTCTTCACTTCCCCAAATCCTCAACAGTCTTTTATAAGACAGGTATCACATCTGGAAAATGATATTCTGCCCAAGGGTTGTTTGTAACCATATTTTGGCCAAGTACTCTTCAATTTCACACTTGAATTTGTTTAAAACAGCCAAGTAATTTCTAGATCATTTAAAGGCTTATATCTGTTTTAGTCTACTCATTTGTTTGATCAAATTACTTTCTTAAAAGTCTTAAAATTTAACATCTTGATCAGTGAAGCTGAAATTGTGTTTGGGAAAGTGAATAATACAATATGGCTGGAATTTAGGGTGGCAGAAGTATAAGAGATAAAGCTGAAACAGCAGCTTGTTACAGCCAGAGCAAGGGAGCAAGCTAGGCGGTCACAATCTCCTCATTATGTAATTTTGGGGATGACATCCCATTCCTTTTGTGGCCATATCCTATTGGAAGGAAGTCACTAGGTCTACCTCACCACAAGGGAGAGGATTACACAAGGCAGTGAATACCAGGCGGTATTAGTATTATGGGTGCATTGACCAGCTGTGGTGGCTCACGCCTGTAATCCCAGCACTTTGGGAGGGGGAGGCGGGAGGATCACCTGAGGTCAGGAGCTTGAGATCAGCCTGGCTAACATGGTGAAACCCCGTCTCTACTAAAAATACAAAAATTCGCCAGGTGTGGTGGTGTGCACACCTGTAATCCCAGCTACCTGGGAGGCTGAGGCAGGAGAATTGCTTGAGGAGAGAGATGGAGGTTGCAATGAGCTGAGATTGCACCACTGCACACCAACCTGGCTGGCAAAGCAAGACTCTGTCTCTCAAAAAAAAAAAAAAAAAAAAAAAAAAAGCATTTTAGAGGCTGCCTACTACACCTTGCTTGGGTTTTCTAGAGGTGACTATTTCAACCTGTCAGGTTAATTTCAATCACAACCAAAAAATGTTATCTTAATGCCACTCTGGTTCTTCATGAGTGCTCATCCCTTCTCAGGGTCCTTGTATTGAGAACTGATACTCGTTATATGCAATCTTTCTTGCATCCTATAACAATCTGTCAGGAAATTCTGTTGCTTATGCCTTCAAAATATATCCAAACTCTGATTACTTCCCACCAGCTCACTGTTGCCACTTTGGTCTGAGCCACAATCATCTCTTGCCTGGCTTATTACAACGGACTCATTACTGTCCTCTCTGATTTGGTCCCTGCTACATTTCAGGCTCCTTTCAACACAAAAGCTAGAATGATCTTGTTTAAATGATCAAGTCACCTTTCTGCTCAAAATCCTCTAATTTTAGTAAAAGATAAAGACCTAAGTATGGTCCACAAGGTGCCGAAAAATCTGCTTGTGCCTCCTCCATTCTTCAACATCATTTCCTACTGTCCTTCCCCTTCCTGTCCTAGAGCACACCAGCCACGCTTCTGTCTCAGGCCCAGGCACTGGACTCTGCCTAGAACAGTCTTCTCTCAGTCACTGCTCCCTCAGCTCCTTCAAGTTTGTCTTCCTATGTCACCTTCAAAATGAGGGCTTCCATAACCAAGTAGTTTTTAAAAATGTTTTATTTTTTAAAAATTATTTAAACATTGAATTTACTCCTTTTTTTTTTTAAGACAAGGTCTGGCTCGTCACCCAGACTGGAGTGCAGTGGTTCCATCTCACTGCAGTCTCCGCCTCCCAGGATCAAGTGATCCTTCCACTTCAGCCTCCAAAGTAGCTAGGACTATAGGTGCTTGCCACCACGACTGGCTAATTTTTGTATTTTTAGAAGAGATGAGATTTTGCTATATTGCCCAGGCTGATCTAGAACTTGTGAACTCAAGAGATTCTCCCACCTGGGCCCCTAAAGTGCTGGGATTACAGGCGTGAGCCACCATGTCCAGCCCTAAGCTTTTTTAAAATTATAGCATTTGCACCCAATACTTCCCTCTTCTCATGCCTTATTTTTAATTTATCACCACCTCACGTTAATTATCATTCACAGAGTAACCACTCCCTAAATGAGTGCTGAAAAATGTGTGAGAAGTAAATACCATTTACGGGGTTGAAACGGAGGTTCTGAGAAGTGAAGGGATGGAAAGGGAAGTTCTGTGAGGCTAACAGCCTTAACTTTGCACTTAGTCTTTGCCAGTTCCCCCAGAACAACCCTGAGGATCTGCTGTGTGCTGGGGTACAACAGTGAAAAAGGTAGTGCTACTTCCTAACTTTAGGGTTTGACTTTCTGTTTTTGGTTTCATCTTGTAACTTTAATACTGAATCTTTGTTCTTCACAGAGGACAAACAATCTTTACACAGAAATGAAAAAGCTTGGTGACTCTCACCTTCCACATCCACCTTTGTGTTAGCCTGGCTTTCTGCTTCATCTAGGCCCCTTGAGTAAGTGGCATTTACACACACACTTGATCATATGTTTACTATTCATTACACACATTAAATATTTTTTTCCCATTGAAATAGTTATAGAAGTCTGTACAATAGGCCTGTATAGTATTTTCTTGCTTTCCTGGGTTAGACATCTTTAGGTTTTTTTTCTTTTTGGTAGCAAAAGCAAAATACTTCTTCCCCCTCCTAATTTTTCTGTATTTGTCAATACACAGAAAGGAGTCGCAAGACATCATATGACCCCCACATACAATGAAATCCTTCTGCGATATTTTCAAATTATCCCCTTTTCCTGCCATTACTGTGGCCTAAACTATCTTGCTTAACTGGATGTCATCAGTGAATTAAGAAAATACTGTGATCCACTGGCATGCTGTTTCAATCTAGCCTTCATATTATATTTATATTAAATGTCTGTTATAAATATTCTATTTAATATCACCCCCACTTAGCTCTCTAATGGTTAGAGTCCAACCCATACACTCTTCCCAGTGAAAATGGTTGCTCTAGTTACGTTCTTTTTATGTGTTTCTTTTCTTTCTTTTGAGACAGAGTCTTGCTCTGTCCCCAGGCTGGAGTGCAGTGGCGAGATCTTGGCTCACTGCAACCTCCACCTCCTGGGTTCAAGCGATTCCCCTGCCTCAGCCTCCCTAGTAGCTAGGACTACAGGTGTGTGCCATCACACCCAGCTAATTTATATTTTTAGTAGAGACAGGGTTTTACCATGTTGGTCAGGATGGTCTCCATCTCCTGACCTTGTGATCCACCTGTCTCAGGCCCCCAAAGTGTTGGGAATCAAGGCATGAGCCACCACACCTAGCCTGTTTATTTTTTATTTTTATTTTTTTAAAAAAACATTCACTTGGTACTAATAATTATATTCTGTCCAACCACTCAATTTTTTTCTTTTAAGAGATGGGCTCTCACTCTGTTGCCCAGGTTGCAGTGCAGTGATGCAATGATAGCTCACTGTAACCTGGAGATCCTGAGCTCAAGCAGTCGCCTCACTTTGGCCTTGGGAGGTAGCTGGGACCATGCAATCGCAGCCAGTAATTAAAAAAAATTTTTTTGTAGAGATGGGGTCTTGCTCTGTTGCCCAGGCTGGTCTCGGAGCTTCCCACCTGGGCTTCCGAGTACTGGGATTATAGGTGTGAACCACTAAGCCTGGCCTGGAGCATCTTGATCATCATTCCTTGGTGCTAAATGTCTAACAATTTATATGATATTTCACACTATGGTGCATATATTTACATACTGCTTTGTTTTATGCTAGTCCCTAACGTAATTTCCTTGACCTTCCTCTTTAAAAATGCCTTGTTTTAATATTTAGTATTATAGGACTGATAAATTCTTAGGTAAGTAGTTAATTTCTGAGATTTAAATTGCTGGTTTAAAAAAATTGTAAATTGCTGGCCTACATAGAAGAATTTTATCTTGGAAAATGAATATATTGGTGACTGTAATGACAGCTGTAATTCGTTATTTTACAATCACATCTCGGTTGCATAACGTATTTACTTTTTGCAGTCTTATCAGTGATTCATAAGATAATTTTGTTTTTATCTGGGCACATGATTGCTTATTTCTCCTTATCTTTTAGCTTCCCTTCATATATACTTTCTAACATTGAAGTGGTTCAGAATATATGTAAGAATGGCATGGTGATTTTAAAAAGGTGGGAAAATTATGGGCTTGATTCATCAGATGAAAAATTCTGGATAGTCATTAAAAAAATCATTAAAAATATTTTTTCCGATTTTTACCCCAACAGTTCATAGGTGACCTTTTTTCAGTTTCCAGTCTGAACTCTCAATATGGAATCTCAGTTTACATGACAGTAGTATTTTATCCCATAGATACACATCCTAGTAAAAAAAAAGTTCGGAATACTCTTAGCTGCATTGCCACATGAAGCAACAGGAGAGACTATATTCTAAGCAGAATCTCTAATTCCTCTGGGTTGAGACAGGTTGACCCCTGTACAACCAAGATCATTTTTTAATCACTAAAAAATACTGCAATCATCCTCACACTTTGCAGAGGCGGCAAGTGAACCGCGCTCATCTTGATAAACGATTTTTAACACTGACACATGCTTGGAACTGCAAACACTGGAAGGGTCTGAAATGGCAGTAACGTTGCCCTCTCACAGGTTTCTAGGGCGATAAAAACTGCAAGCTCGGTCAGCCAAAGTCCAGCGGCCGGGGGAAAGCAGCAGACAGGAGGCAGCAGCAGACAGACAGGAGTAACCGGGCCGGGTTGGGCCGGGCGCGGTGGCTCAGGCCAGTAATCTCAGCACTTTGGGAGGCCCAGGCGGGCGGATCACATGAGATTGGGAGTTCGAGACCAGTCTGACCAACATGGAGAAACCTCGTCTCTACAGAAAATGAAAAATTAGCCGGGAGTGGTGGCGCATGCCTGTAATCACATCTACCCGGGAGAAGCTGAGGCAGGAGAATCGCTTGAACCCGGAAGGCGGAGGCTGCAGTAAGCGAAGATCGCGCCATTGCACTCCAGCCTGGGCAACAACAGCGAAACTCCGTCTCAAAAAAAGTAGTAGTAACGGGGTCGGGGGCAGCGCGTGCCCAGGCGAGGGTCTCCCCGCAAACGCCGCGCCGCTGCAGAGTCGACTTCTCGGACCCGCTCCCTCCCCTCCCCGGGAACCACCACGAGCCGCTGGCCTGGGCCGCGGCTCCGCGCGCGGGGAAACGAGCGCGGCGGTTAAAACCGTTACCACCCCCGAGTTTTGAACTGGTTCAAACTTGGCTTGCAGCCCCCGCCCCGCCCCCGCCCGGGAACTCCGCGGCGCAGGTTCCCGCCAAGAGCCGCGGGCGCGTTGTCCCGCCCTTCGGCCGGTTCCCGCCACCCACCCTCCCCGCCTCCCGCTCGCGGCGGGCTCCGAACCCCCGCGAGGTCTCCCCGTCCCGGCCTGCCTGCCCACCGCCTTCCTGAGAGGCGCCGTGTGTTCACCGAAAGAACAAAGAGACTGGCGGCGGCGCTTCCACACTGCCAGCCGCGTCCTTCAGAGCGAGCTCCGCCGCCGCCCGCGCGCGCACGCGCCGCCAGCGCCCGCCCGCGAGCCCAGAGCGCTTTCGGCATGGGGCTGGCTCGGCGCCTTTGAGCTCGGCGGGCCCTGTGATTGGACGGGCGCCCGCCTCGCGTCCCGCCAATCGGGGCGGCGCTTGATTGGGCTGGGGGGGCCAAATAAAAGCGATGGCGATTGGGCTGCCGCGTTTGGCGCTCGGTCCGGTCGCGTCGGACACCCGGTGGGACACAGAAGGCAGTGGAGCCCCGGCGGCGGCGACGGCGGCGGCGCGCGGGAGCGACGCGCGGGAACGACGCGAGCCGGCGCGCGGGAAGAAGGTAACGCGCCGCTGCGGGCGGCCCGGCCGGCGGGGCTCCGGGAGTGCAAACCGGGCGGCGGCGGCGGCGCCAAGACCTCCCCGCCGCCGCTGTGCCGGTCCGGGGTATCGCCAGAGCGGGGCTTATCGGGGCGCCGCGTTTGTAGGCGTGCGGGGGGTGGAGGGTGAGGGGAAACCCCCCCCCCGGAAGGAGCTGTGAGCTTCGGGCTGGCCCGGGGGACCCCGCGAGTGGGGCAGCGCGGACCCCCAGAGCTGCGGGGCAGGGGGCGTGCGGGGGGTTCCTTTCCCGGTGTCTGCCCTGACCGGGGTGCCGGGGCTGGGGTCGGGGCGTTCCGGTGCCCAGTCCAGGGTGGCAGCTCGAGCCTTAAGTCTCCTTTGTGTGGCGCGGCAGCGGCGGGAGCGCCCGGGTGGGACGGGACAGACACAAGTTGGTGGGACCCAGCCGCCTAGCCGGCACTCAGACAAAGGACGGACTGTGTCTCCAGAGGGCTCGGCGCGAGGGAAGGGGCATGACACCCCGGCCCGCCGGCGGGCGGGAGAGGGGCGTGGGGAGGCGCGGGCCGCGGCCGGGGTGGGCAGGGCTCGGCCCCCGCCCGGCGCACGCCCCCGGCCCTGGGCGCGCCGACCCCGTGCTGGTGCCGCGGCGGCTGCGGGACGGCGTTCGCGGCGGGGAACTCGGAGTAGCTTCGCCTCTGATGTTTCCCCAGGACGCAGCCCGAAACCCCCCTGAGCTCCAGCGGTCGCGGGCTGCCCTCGCCGCCTGCTCTGGCTTTATGCTAAGTTTGAGGGAAGAGTCGAGCTGCTCTGCTCTCTCTTGATTGTGTTTTTGGAGTGCTTCCTGTTGAATTCCCACTTTATTGTGTACATCCCCTTCCACTCCCCCCAAAAAATCTGTGCCACAGGGCTACTTTCTGAAAGCGGGAGGAATCGAGAAGCATGATCTTTTGGAAAACTTGGTGAACGCCTAGTGAGTTCCCACTTTCTAAAGAATCGTAATCCTTAAAAAAAAATTACAAGCTGTTTTGGCCAACTTGTGTGATACATCTGAGAATGGCGACAGGTGCTAACGAAATCAACTGTCATTCAGCCAACGATTATCCCCCAAATCCCGACGGGTTGAATGAGGATGAGGAGGTATAAGGTTTAAGTAGGTGGTAGAATGCCTGTGACAACTGTGCCTTTAGATTATATGGTTGGAAGTTTCTTATTAATTGGTCTTGTTTTCTGTGAACAATAGCTTTGGTGATTCAGAAAAGACTGGATGCAGAAGTGTTTGTTGCCTAAGAAATTTAACGTGTGCTATCCGCAGTTAAACTTCCTTTGTTTATCACCCAGGGTCTGTAAAATTTAAATTCATTTGGAAATAAAAATGTGTCTTTGCTATTTACTTAAAGGCTTGTTTTTTATGTTTCAAGCAAGTCATTATTAGCTTAATTTTGTGGCGTTTTGATGTCACATAAAATAACCTTCGAAAAACACGAATGTTGTCATAGTTGAATGTAGCCTATAATTCTAGAGGTTTTGGAGTTTATTTTCTATTACTCTTCATAAGCATTAGCAACTAATTCATATTTAGGAATATGGATCAAGTGTGTAATCCTAACTTGTTGATTGGTAATTTTATTTGCAAGGAAACAAAAGTATTTAAGATATATTTTAATTTTCTACTTATGGTCTCTAAAGTTAGGAATAGGTAGGATTCTAGTCATAGACATAAAGTATCTTGTTTTCTCTTTTGGAGGTGTGCTGGGTTATGTAATATTTAAGGTTTCCCAGAAACAGGGAAATAGCATCTTAAATTCTCATTTTTGTGGAAAGTGAATGTATTCCAAGAAAAGAAGTCAGAAAAAATAGGCGTTCTTTTGGTTACACTGTCCTATCTGATAAAGATCTAATGTGCATCTGCTTACTTATGGTTTCCTAAAAATGGGGACAAACGCAGTATAAATTTATTACATATATTTTGGAGAGTGTTGACACCACACTATACAGGCATTCTAGGTGCTGGTCTAAATGTTCAGACAAAAAAGTAGTGTTTATATTAGCTGCTAATAATTCTGTATTTAAAAAATCCTAATACTCTTGTCCCTTATGAGATGAGCAGTTATGCAGATTTTTGGCAGAGATTGGATATTTCAGGATAATTTTTTTTTTCTTTTTTGAGACAGAGCCTTGCTCTGTTGTCCACGCTGGAGTGCAGGACCTGATCTGGGCTCACTGCAATCTCTGCCTTCTGGGTTTAAGCTGTTCACCTGCCTCAGCCTCCCAAGTAGCTGGGACTGCAGGCATGTGCCGCCACGCCCAGCTAATTTTTGTATTTTTAGCAGAGAGGGGGTTTCACCGTGTTGGCCAGGCTGGTCTCGAACTCCTGACCTTAAGTGATCTGCCCGCCTCTGACTCCCAAAGTGCTGGGATTCCAGACATGAGCCACCAAGTCTGATCTAGGATAAAAATTTCTTGCTTTGCCCTTGTGTATTCTGTATCTGATAATTACTATTCTTTGTACTTGCCTTGAGATATTTTGAAAAACATCTCTTTGTGGAATTGGTTTAAAAATTCATCTTATTTTCTGGTACAACTTAAGAATGTATTTAGTCAGTTTAAGGAGCAGTGATTTAAAAAAAAAAAAACACTGTTGATCTAGTGTAGTTAGAAAAAGTTCTGATACTTTGATACCTTGCTTTGCCTTGCACATATACATATAAATGAATATCTCTGTGTTGGCCATTTAAAAATTTAGGCAAATTTCTCCAAGTCATACTGGAATTTTCCCAGGATATCTTTCTTCATTTGAGGTAGCATGCTTAAGGAGTGTGAATTTATTTCAATATTACCCTTTATATGAACAATGATTGAGAAAGTTGATCTGCTTTTTAAAAACCAACAAGAACAAATCCTCCAATATAATGCATTCTGCAATTAATTAGAAATTATTTATGGATTAGCCTTGAAGTCTTTATATCAGTATAGATGACAGATTTTCTGTAAATCATGATAGATTCTGTATGGGTAGGTGAAACCTTTGAGGGAAAGCGTAAGTGAAGAGCAGAAATTCGTTAAATTCAGAGAAAGGTTCATGGTCAGATGATACACACTTTACCTTCTGGAGGTCTTCCCTGAATTCGCAGACACTCCTGTGTTCCCACAGGGCTTGGATCATATTTTATTGTAGCATGACTCAATTGTATCGTAATCACTTGTTTATGCATCCCTCTCTTCCCTGCAGTCAAAGTGCCTCCCTGTAGAGGCTCTTTCTTTTTTTCTTTGTATACCTAGCACCTACATTGGTAGTTGCTAGAGAATAGGGGTTTTAAATATAGTTAAATGAATTAAGGAAATACGAAAAATGTGGGGAAATAATTTGACAAAGGAATTCGCAAAGTGAACAGGGTATATTAATATTCATGTCGTGAGGAGTTTCGAAAGGTGTTTTTTTCTCCCTCCTTAAGAGGGAATGATTACAGAGAAAAATAGTTGTCAAGGTGAACAAGTTCCAAGTTTTTCTAGTTATTTACTTTTGAAAACTAGGTATCTTTTAGGTGCAACTATTACACTCAGGCAACTGGAGAGAACTTTATGAATCATCTGGATACTTAGTAATAGTATCTAGTTTATTTGATTTAATGTTGATATTGATGATCCCTTTACAAAAATATAAGGAAGGGATAAGGTGAGAGGGTAGTAGATCTTTTAATTGAAAAGTCATTTTGTTGTAATTCATGAGTTCTTTACTGGAGTAAATTGAGGTAGGGTTTGGAGCTAAAACTGAAGGATGTAGTGATAATATAATTGGATTATTTATTGGGATGCTCCTCATTCTTTTAAAGTGATTTAAATATGGATTAGCAAATTCAGTGATACCTCAAAAGTTATAGCTAGTAAATTTCTAAGATGGCTGAACCATTCCATGTCTTGCCACTGTTCCACTGCTTGGTATCAAAATATGACAAATGTGTATATAGATTTTATGGTTAACAGTTTCTTATTAATTGGTCTTGTTTTCTGTTAACAATAGCAAGACAGAACAAGATCATAGCTCACTGCAGCCTTGAACTCCTGGGCTCAGGGGATCCTCCTGCCTCAGCCTCCTGAGTAACTGGTACTAACAGTGCACAACATCGTGCTGGCTAATTTTATTTTTTGTAGAGATGGGATCCTGCTTTGTTGCCCAGGTTGGTCTCAGTCTCCTGGCCCCAAGCAATCCTCCTGTCTTGGCCTCCCAGAGTGCAGGGATTACAGGATGAGCCACTGTGGCTGACCCAGATATTTACTTTGTTTGAGATGGAGTCTCGCAAGTAATTCTTGTGCCTTAGCTTCCTGAGTAGCTGGGACTACAAGCGTTGTGCCACCGTCCTCTGCTAATTTTTTTTTTTTTTTTTGAGACGGAGTCTCACTCTCACCCAGTCTGGAGTGCAGTAGGGCCATCTTGGCTCACTGCAATCTCTGCCTCCTGGGTTCAAACGATTCTCCTGCCTCAGCCTCCTGAGTAACTGGGATTACAGGCATGCACCACCATGCCTGGCTAATTTTTATATTTTTAGTAGAGTTGGGATTTCACCATGTTGGCCAGGTTGGTCTCAAACTCCTTACCTCAGGGATCCACCTGCCCCGGCCTCCAAAAAGTGCTACTATTACAGGCATGAGTCACTGCCTGGCCTTAACTAATTTTTATATTATTAGTAGAGACTGGGTTTCACCATATTGGCCAGGCGGGTCTTGAACTCCTGACCTCGGGTGATCCACCTGCCTTGGCCTCCCAAAGTGCTGGGGTTACAGGTGTGAGCCTCTGTGTATCTGGCCTGGATACTCTTTAAACATTTTTCTTTTCTTTCGTTCTTTTTTTTTTTTTTTGGAGAAATGTATGCCTTTATTAGCGGAGCCACTACTTGAGGGTGATGAAACGAGAGGATTGAGTGAGCCCAGTGCCTGGCCGGCCATGCTCACAGGCTTGTAGGTGATGGAGGACTCGCCCAGGTAGTGGACGATCATCTCCGGCTTGATCTCCACCTGGTTGAAGGTCTTGCCGTTGTAGACGCCCACCATCTCGGGCAGAATGATCTTGTCCTGTGGGTGTGTCTTCACCACTTCCGGCTTCTCCATGGGCGACGCCTCCTGGCGTTAGACAGGCGCTTCAGCAGCTAGTGCTGCTTCCACTGCAGGCCCGGATTCAGCCGCTGCAAGCCTGGGTTCAGCCGCCGCAGGCCCGGGTTCAGCGGCCACCGTTGGCGCGCACTGTATAGCTACATCAGCTGCTTGTGGGACATGTCCAGCAGCTGGTCCAGGTCCATGCTGCGGTAGGTAAACTTGCGGAAGGTTGGCTGCTTCTCCTCTACCTCTGCCATGTTGCTAGATCCTTAGGAAAGACCATTTTGGTCCCCACCTGCGCAGTTACCCAAGATTTTTAAATTAAAAATTTTTGGAGACAGGGGTCTGGCTGTCTCCCAGGCTGGAGTGCAGATGCATGGTCTCAGCTCACTGAAACCTCTGCCTCCTGGGCTAAAGCGATCCTCCCACCTTAGCCTTCCAAGTAGCTGGGACTACAGGTGCATGCTGTCACACCTGGCTAATTTTTGTATTTATTACAGAGACAGGGTTTTGCCACGTTGCTGAGGCTGGTCTCAAACTCCTGAACTCAAGCGATCCGCCGACCTCAGCCTCCCAAGCGCTGGGATCACAGGTGTGACCCACCGTACCCAGCTTTTGTTTTTAATTTTTGTAAAAACCACCCTGTGTCTATCAACAGGTGAATTAACAGAATGTGGTATATACAGCAGTGAAAACATAGGAGTGAAAGGACATGAAAGGAGTGAAATTCTAATATTTCAGCATTTCAAAAGGAAATTTCAAAATAAAAATAAAATAAGAATTTCAAAATATTTCGGACATAAAAAGAAATTCTGATACATGGATGGACCTGGAGAATGTTATGCTGAGTGAAATAAGCCAGACACAACCTTTTGTACAACAATACAATGTTGTATGATCTCATTTGTATGAGGTAGCTAGAATAGGTAACTCTATGGAGACAGAAAGTAGAATAGAGGTTACCAGGGCTATGAGGGGAAAGGTGAATGGGGAATTATTATTTAATGATACAGAATTATTGTTTAAAATGGTGAAAAATTCTGGAGATGGATAATAATGATGGTTGAACAATATTTTGAATCTACTTAGTGCCATAGAATTGTACACTTAAAAATGGCAAATTTTATGCTATACATAAATATATCTTGGCTGGGCGTGGTAGCTCATGCCTGTAATCCAAGCACTTTGGAGGCCAAGGCAGGCGGATCACCTGAGGTTGGGAGCTCAAGACCAGCCTGACCAACACGGTGAAACCCCGTCTTTAAAAAAATATATGTGTGTGTGTGTGTGTGTGTGTGTGTGTGTGTGTGTGTGTGTGTATATAATCTTACCAGAATACAACATTTAATAACATACCCTGAAAACCTTTACAGATAAGGAAACTGTCTACAGGGGAGGGGTTAAGAATTTGACCAGGATTGTCCAGTGGGGAATTTGCAGTCAGGATCTAAACTTAGTTCTGTTTGACTCCATATTATCTACTCCGTTACCCGTTCTGTGTTATCCGCTGGCTTTCTGGTTGATTAAAGATATGTCAGCTCCAAGAAGAATGAGTTTATTTGAATCATTCAGAAAGTTACATTTAAAAGTAGGTAATTGGCTGGGGTCAGTGACTCTCGCCTGTAATTCCAGCAAGTTTGGGATTCCAAGGTTGGTAGATCACCTGAGGTCGGGAGTTTGAGACCAGCCTTACTGACATGGAGAAAACCTGTCTCTACTAAAAATACAAAATTAGTCGGGCGTGGTGGCGCATGCCTGTAATCCCAGCTACTGGGGAGGTTGAGGCAGGAGAATGGCTTGAACCTGGGAGGTGGAGGTTGCAGTGAGCTGAGATCATGCCACTGCACTCCAGCCTGGGCAACAAGAGCGAAACTCGTCTCAAAAAAAAAAAAAAAAGTAATTGTAGTTTGATGGAAGGTACAGTGTGAAACCCTAACAGACTAAAGGTTATCTTTGAGGATTTCTTTCTCAGCCAGAGTGACAATAGTATGCATTTGAGAGGGTAGAAGAGTAGAGTTCTAAGAGTGTGGTCTTTGGAAACAGTTTGTTGGGTTCCAATCCCTTAGCTACCAATTTGTGTCTGGGGTGTTATCCTCTTGATGTCTGAGCATCCATATCTATAAAATGGCGAGGATAATGATAATATCTGATAAGGTGGTTGTGAGGATTAAAGGAATTGTTACATGTGAAATCCTTAGAACTGTACCTGGCACAAAGCATTTGATAAATGATTTTTAGTTATTATTGTACCAATATTATTTTAAAGAGTTGGTGTACTTTCTCATGAATGGAACCAAAAACGTTTCTCAAGTTAAAATTATGTGCTTAGGACTGGTAGTTAGGAAAATGGTACCACACATGTTTTATCTATTTCAATTTAGAAATGTCTATTGATTTAATAAGTAATATGTGTTCAATTTAAGTTATGGAAACAATTTAGACATTTATAAAATGAAGGTGTTGTTGATCCCCATTATCTCATTCCCTACCTATAACAGTTTGGTGTATATATACTTCCCCAGATTTTCAAATGCATTCATATATGAATATGTATTTTTACATTTATTTTATAAAAATGGGACCAAGTTATTTGGTTATAACATAGCTTTTTTTAGGTCAATACGGAGAGATCTATTTTATTAAAAAATAATGTTCCTTTAGGGCTCACTATGCTTGATACTGTTCTAAGTCATTATTTTATATAAATACTGTAATATCAAGAGATGGAGAGATTAGGTAACAAGTAGTTAGTGGTAGAGGAAGGATTTTAATTTGGGCACCTTAGCTTCAAAGTCCTGATCTCTCAGCCAGGGATCATTTTTTTGTAAGTCCCACAAGCTAAGGTTAGCATTTTAAAAAGAGTTGTAAAACAACACCACCCCACTCCCTTGAAGAATATATAAGGGAGACTAGGTGTCGCCTGCCTGCGAAGCCTAAAATAATTACCATGTGGCCCTTTCAGAGAAAGTTTGCTGCCCCGTGCTCTAAGCCATCCAGCTGTACCTCTTTTGTAAGTGGGATGCATAGTATTCCAGGTTATGAATGTGCATTACACAACAAACCAATCTATTGTGATTGACACTTTCTCTACTGAAAAGAAGTGAACATCCTTATGTATCTGAACATTTGTGTGACAATTTTCTGTAGAGTTGGCTGCTTCAAGATTGTGAACACCAACAAATAAAACAAAACAAAAAAAAGATTATGAACATTCCTAGTTTTAATAGGTATTGTCAAATTATATTAATTTTTAGTTAAAACAACAACTGTATTGAAGTATAATTTACATACAATAAAAAGCATACATTTGAAGGGTATGATTCGAGGAGTTTTGGCAAATGTATGCACCTGCACCACTGCCTTGATCAGGATCTATGACAGTTGCCATCATCTCAGAGTCCTTTCATGCTCCTTTACAGTCATTCCCTCAACTTTTTTTTTTGAGACAGGTTCTTGCTTTGTTGCCCAGGCTGGAGTGCAGTGGTGAGATCTCGGCTCACTACAACCTTGACCTCCTGGGCTTAATCTAACCTGTCACCTCAGCCTCTCTAAGTAGCTAGGACCACAGGCATGTACCACTATGCCCAGCTAACTTATTAATATTTTTTGTAGAGATGGGATCTTCCTGTGTTGCCCAGGCTGGTCTCCAACTCCTGGGCTCAAGCGATTCTCCTGCCTTGGCCTCCTAAAATGTTGGGATTACAGGTGTGAGCTGTGGCCCCCTGCTTGTAGTATTCCACTGTAGGAATATACTACAGACCCAGGGATGGACACATAGGACTGTTTTCAGTTATTAATAAAGCTGCTATGACCATTTCTGTGTCTTTCTTGGACATGTTTTAGTGGTAAATATTGATTTTACTGTGTAAGAAACTGTTAAACTCTTTTCCAAAATAGTTGTGCCATTTTACATTGAAAGTTACAGTTGTAACTGTGCGGGAGTTACAGTTTCTCCACGTTTTCATTGACACGTCATGTTGCTAGTCTTAAATTTTGGCCATTAAATGAGTATTAAGTATCTCATTGTGGGTTTGTGTTTCTCAGATGATCAATGATGTTGGAACATCTTTTCATATGCTTATTGGCCATGTGTACACTTTTTTTTTGTTCAAGCCTTTTGTTCATTTAAAAAATTGGATTGTTTGGTTGAGTGGTAAGAGGGGTTTATATGCTCTGGGTACATAGTCACATTATCAGATTCTGTTGCAAATATTTTATCCTTAATTTTTGTTTGATTTTATGTATTTTTAACAATATAATCAAGTTAAAACTTTAACATGGGAAGCATAATCAGATAAATTATGTGAAAACATTTTTTCTTAGTTCAAGTCAGTGTAACAGAATGCTATGGATTTGCAGAAACATATAAACTAAAAGGATATTCATACACTGTTAGGTGTGGCATGAGAAATTTTTTTTTAAATTAAGCTAAAAATTTCTGAAAATAATCCATATTTAGTGATTCTCTTCATTTTGCATAATTCAAACCTTTTCATTTATTAGTGAGTTAAACCTTAAATTCTTTCTTCAAAGGCTAAATGAGAACATTAAATGTAAAAAGTAACCTCAATCTTAGAATGTGGTATGTAGAAATGATGATTGCCAAACAGCCTATTTTGACAATCAAGTAAATGTTTTTATTGTAGACACGGATGGCTTTTCAGAGCATATATACTTGATTTCTATACACTATTTTATTTTTGTAAAGTACTAGTTTTTTCTTCTGCTCAACACCTAATTTGCCCCAACAATAAATTTTTAGTTTTTCTTTAATATACAAGTAATGTATAACTTTTCCTTTTCCCTGTTTAACAAAGAAAAACTACATAAAGCAAGCCGTTGACCTCCATTGGGTGGTGTTTACTACCTCTGTAGGTGGTTGTGGCATTGCCCACTTCAGTCTTCTCATGCCCGTGGATTCAAGTTGAGAAACTCCTGAAGGTAGCATTCCAAGTAGTCCATAAAACAGCCCAAACTCTCTGAATTAGTATTATGTCTGGTAGTTTTCTTTTTTTCTTTCTTTGAGATGGCATTTTGCTCTGTCACCGAACCTGGAGTGCAGTGACATAGTCTTGGCTCACTACAACCGCCACCTCCTGGGCTGAAGCAGTCCTCCCACTCAGTCTCCTAAGTAGCTGGAACCACAGGCACACGCCACCATGCCCAGCTAATTTTTTGTATTTTGGTAGAGACGGAATTTCACCATGTTGCCCAGGCTGGTCTCAGATTGCCAAGCTCAAGTGATCCTCCCACCTTGGCCTCCCAAAGTACTGGGATTATAGGAATGAGCCGCTGTGTGCCCAGCTCTGGTAGTTTTCTTATACTTTTCTCCTGTTGATCTTACTTTGTTTTTTACTACAGGAAATTTCACGTGGAGATTCTGTGCCTGTCCTGTTTCTGGAATATCTTCCTTATTTCAGCATCTCAAGATGCTGTTCAGCTTGTGGCTTGAAAAACCACCCCTCTCCCATCCCAATCAAATTAGGCAGTTTCTTTCCTGCTTAGAAAGAAGTACCATAACATGTGTATTACTCTTTTTTCTTTTTCTCTCTCCTTCTTTCCTTTTTTTTTTTTTTTTTTTTTTTTTTTTTTTTTTTTTTTTTTTTTTTTTTGTTTTTGGTTTTTTTTTTTGTTTTTT
>CAUYLG010012959.1:0-10973 GCA_963573385.1 Cacajao melanocephalus | reverse complement strand
GTTCTTAGTTTCTTTGCATTGGGTTAGTACATGTTCTTTTAGCTCACAGAAGTTTCTTATTACCCACCTTCTGAAGCCTGATTCTGTCATTTCATCACACTCATTCTCCATCCAGCCTTGTTCCCCTGCTGGTGAGGAGTTGTGATCCCTTGTAGGAGGAGAGGTGTTCTGGTTTCAGGTGTTTTCATCCTTTTTGCACTGGTTTCTTCCAATCTTTGTGGATTTATCCCCGTGTCATCTTTGTAGTTGCTGACTTTCAGATTGGGTCTCTGAGTGGACGTCCAGTTTGTTGATGATGAAGTTATTTCTGCCTCTTAGTTTTCCTTCTAACAGTCTGGCCCCTCTGCTGTAGGACTGCTGAGGTCCACTCCAGGCCCTGCTTGCCTGGGGATCACCTGAAGCAGCTGCAGAACAGTAAGGGTTGCTACCAGTTTCTTCTTCTGCTATCTTTGTCCCAGAAGGATACCCGCCAAATGTCAGTCTGATCTCTCCTTTATGAGGTGACTCTTTGGATATACGGGGGTCAGGGAGCTGCTTGATGAGACAGTCTGTCCTTTATAGGAGCTCAAGTGCTGAGCTGTGAGCTCCGTTGTTCATTCAGAGCTGCTGGACAGGTACATTTAAGTCTGCTGCAGCAGAACTCATAAACCCCTTTTTTTTTCCCAGGTGTTCTGTCCTGGGGAGTTAGGGCTTTATGAGTTTCTGTTGTGCTGCTGCCTTTTTTTTAGGGCTGCCCTGCCCAACAAGGAGGTAGCCTAGTCACTGTCTGCCTGTAGAGGCTTTGCTGAGCTGCTGTGGGCTCTGCCCAGCTGCCATGTGAACTTCCCTGCAGTCCTGTTTATATGGGTGTAGTTAGAACTGTTGGCAATGGTGGCCCATCTCTGTAATGGCGGACTCTCTCTGTAATGGCGGGTTGCCTCGGCAATGGCAGGCTGCCTCAGCAATGGCGGACTACCTCTGTAGTTGTGGAGTGCCTCAGTAATGGTGGACGCCCCTCCCCAACAGAACTGGACCACCCCGGGTTCAGCTGTGCTTGCTGTGAAAATCTCAACCCAGGGCATTTCCAATTGCTGTTTTTTGTTTTTTTGTGTGTAGGGGTGGGACCAGCTGAGCCTGATCACCTGGCTCTATGCCTCAGAGCCTTTTTTTTTTTTAAAGTTGAATGGTCGACTCTCTCCCAGGTGTTCCAATTGCCTGTTGAAAAGGCGCTGGGATCTGTGTGATTTCCCATGTGGCGACCCACTGCGCTGGCTGAAACAGTGGCACTGAGATTCATGGTGGTTTTTTGCCCAGGAATGTCCTGGCCTGGCTCCCTGGTTCAGTCCCCTTTTTAATCAGATGAATGGGCGACTCTGCCTTCCTGGAGCTCCACTCGCCAGCTAAAAGGGCACCCAGACCGGTGTATTTTGTACTGAGAACCGCCACACCGGGGCGCCGGCAAACCAGCTGTGCCAGCCAAAACAGCTGCGCTGGCGACCCGTGGGGCTCCTCTGCCTGGGAATCTCCTGGTCTGTGGGCAATAAAAATCCATCTGGAAATGTGGCGTCCACTCACCCTCTGCACTTTCACTGGGAGCTGCAATCCTGAGCTGCTCCTAATTGACCATCTTGGATCCCACCCTGTCTTTTATACATGGGGATACCACCATCTGAAAAAACAAGATCTGTGTGTATTTAGCCAGATGCCTAAAGTGATGCAGTTTCTTTTTAGTGTCATTGGTCTTTATATTTTGGTGAGTTTTTGCAGTGGCTTATACCACTTGCTTCTTTCAGGAGCTCTTGAAAGGCAGGCCTGGTGGTGACAAAGTCCCTCACCATTTGCTTGTCTGGAAAGGATTTTATTTCTCCTTCACTTACAAAGCTTAGTTTGGCTAGATGTGAAATTGTGGGTTGAAAATTCTTTTCCTTAAGAATGTTGAATATTAGCCCCCACTATCTTCTGGCTTGTACAGTTTCTGCAGAGATCCACCATCAGTCTGATGGGCTTCCCTTTGTAGGTAACCTGACCTTTCTCTCTGGCTGCCCTTAACAATTTTTCCTTCCTTTCAACCTTGGCGAATCTGACAATATGTGTCTTGTGGTTGCTCTTCTCAAGGATTATATAGTGGTAGTCTCTCTATTTCTTGAATTTGAATGTTGGGCTGTCTTGCTAGGTTGGGGAAATTCTCCTCCATAATATGTTAAAGTGTGTTTCCCAAATTTGTTCCATTCTCCCCCTCACCTTAATCAATAGTAGGTTTGGTCTTTTCACATAGCCCCATATTTCTTGGAGGCTTTGTTTGTTCCTTTCCATCCCTTTTTTCTCTAATTTTGTCATCACACCTTATTTCAGTTAGTTGATCTTCAATCTCTGACAGTCTTTCTGCTGCTTGTTTGATTTGGCTGTTGATACTTCTGCATGCTTCCTAAAGTTCTTGTGCTGTGTTTTTCAGCTCCATCAGGTTATTTATGTTCCTCTCTAAACTGGTTATTCTTGTTAGCAGTTCCTGTAACATTTTATCAAGGTTTTTAGCTTCTTTGCATTGGGTTAGAACATGCTTTTTTAGCTCAGGGGAGTTGGTTATTACCCACCTTCTGAAGCCTACTTCTGTCAATTCATCAATCTCATTCTCCATCCAGTTTTGTGCCCTTGCTTGAGAGGAGTTGTGATCACTTGGAGGAGAAGAAGCATTCTTGTTTTTGGAATTTTCAGCATTATTCTGCTAGTTTTTCCTCATCTTCATGGATTTATCTATCTTTGATCTTTGATGCTGATGACCTTTGGGTGGGATTTTTGTGTGAGGGTCCTTTCTGTTGATGTTGATGAATAAGGCAACATGTTGACAGGGTGTGAGGATAAAACAATACAACTTTAACAGTTTTGTAGACCAGTGGTAAGCCATATATCTCACTGGGCTAAAATCATGGTGTCAGCAGAGCTACATTTCTTTCTGGGGGCTGTAGTGGACAATTTATTTCCTTGCTTTTTCAACCCTCTAGAAACCACCTACATTCCGTGGTTTTTGAACCCCTTCCTCTACATCTTCAAAGCCAACAATATTGCATCTCTGAAAAGCTTCTATGCTTTTAAGGGCCCATGTGATTAAATTTGACCCACCCAAATAATCCAGGATAATCTCTCCACATCAAATTCTTTAAGTTAATTACACCTACACAATCCCTTTTTTTAATTTAAGGCAACATCTTGACAGGGTGTGAGGATAAGGATGTGGATATATTTAAGGAGCTGTTATTTTACACACCACAGAAAGTAATTCAAAAGTTGACTGAGGATTTTGTCTAAGTAATAAGCAGGTGTTTGAAGCTAAATATTAGACAAACACATCTCTGAAGGATAACATTACGTACTGATTAAGAACCTTGGCTCAATAGTTAGAACAAACCAGTTTCAAATAATGGGCACCATTTACTATCGCTGTAGCCTTGAGCAAGTTACTTTACCTTTTTGGAGACTTGGTTTCTTCTGTTGTAAAACTGGCAATTTTTACAGTACTTATTCACAGGATTTGTAGTGGAAGCCATGGTTCACCTTTGAGATTTCCTCATAACCAAGGCACTCATTCCCCTAGCTCCCTACTATGTTGGGTTCTAATGACTTAAAGTTGTGTCCATGTCCAAGAATTTTTCTGCTGCAGCAACAGGGCAGAAAATACTGAAGATCAACTCTAGAAGAGCAGAGCTCCAGAGGAGTTGAATTCTCAACCTTAGCAAGACTACCACACCAAGGTCAAGGTAACTTTTGCAAAGAATGAGACACAAAAAAATGAAATAGGGACTCTGAGTCAATGCACTTGAAAATTCTGGATCCCTAGATTTTCTCTGAACAATTCCATTATACAGAAGAGGGTCGCTCTTTCCTATTAAAGGTAAGCACACACCATTTGCCTAAGGACAATGCATAAACTTCTACCTTGAACAACAAAAATGTTCTTTTCTCAGGATCTATTTCTACTTCCCTTCTCCTCCAGGCCTCCAGACCTATAACTACAGTCCAATCACCACAAACCTATCAAGGAAAGTGTCGGGCCTAATTGAAGACAAAAGTGACTATCCCCTGAGGAGCTGAAGGATCTACTTAAAATGACTGGCCAGAGCCTGAGGATTCTAGGTCAAGGAGGACAGAACATCAAGGAATATAGTGAGTATTTATCAATATGAAAGTACTCTCCTGAAATATAAGATTTAACACTCTGTCAAAAGACCCCAGGAGACAAGCCAATATGCTGCTAGGAAGTCTCTGAATGCTTGCAGAAAACAAAAGCTCGGAGAAAATATTCTACACTAAAAAGTAGAATGCCAGAATTTCTGTGAGAGTAAAAGAAGGATTCAAATGGCACAAAATAGACTTGGTAGGATGAAGATGCTATGCAAGTTGGATAAACTAAATGACTGGCTATGTAAAAGGACTCAAAGGACACTTGATTCACCAAAGTTATAAGGACTGAGAGATTCCAGCATCATCAAGAAGCTTAGTGGTGGCTGTCCCCCACTCCTCCAACTGAGAAGAGTAAGCAGAAGAAAGAATTTTTGAAAGTGAAAAAATGTCTTTTGAAATAATCCAGTTAGACAAAAAAAGAGAGAGAAAAAAAGAATTAAAAAGAATGAAGAAATATTAGATGACAAATGAGACATCATAAAATGACCAAATATTTGACTGCTAAAAGATCCAGGAGGAAACATGAACAAAGGCAGAGAAGACATTTTAAATGAAATTATAGCTAAAGAGTTCCCAAATCATTAAAAAGAAGGAGACAGAAGGCAAGATGAAAGTGGTATGGGACAAACTGCCAACTGACAGACATCAAGACCTGATGGGAGCCCACGGTCTGAACCACCACTGTCTCTGGGGCTGTACTGTTTTGACAGATCCCAGTGTCCTATTAAAGCCCTTCCTTATTCAGACCCAGACAGAAGATGCCCATAGATTCATGGCTGTATGTATTGGTATGTGTGTCTAAACCAGGACTTCGGTTTTTTTCACCACTTGGTGTTTTCCCAACAGCAATCTCATTGGCTCAGAGAGAAAAACAGGAAGGGATCACCACTGTCATGACCCCATCCCTAAATCAAGTCTCATCTCCTTCTAACAAGGCCTTCACCCCTTCCTGCTGGTGTGAGCCCTCCTGATGCTCTTTCTTCCACTTCACTTCTCAGTTCTCTCCAGAAATCCTCAGTCTGACATTTACTTAAGTCCCTCTTTGATCTGCCCCAACTCTTTTTTAACCTTTATCTCACAGATGTCGCAATCACATGAATGTAGCAGCCCAACTGAGAAATTCACATAACTGGAATGCACCTGGATTTTCTGTCTTTACCCATGATGTGCCTTCCTCTGGGTTTTCTCCCCTGAAAACCAACTTCTGTGCCTCCCCAATTGCCCTCAGTCTTTCTTCTGAGACCATCCTCCCACCACATACATACACACACCCATCTCTGCCCCAGGGTATGGTTTGCACTCCTATTGAATGGCAGACATGGTTCCAGCACCAATGAATGCTGACCCCCGCCTTCCACCATGACATCCTGAAGCCCTTATGTGGAGTTCATGGCAGACTCCGTACGAATAATGCTGGTGAGTCCATGTCTCTCTCCTCTCCACACACCACTCACAGCACACATCTCACCAATTCCACTCTCAACCCTGTATCCCATAGACAGCCATAGTTATGCCCACATGGAAAAATGCTCTCAGGCCATTTTTGTGAAAAGAGGGTTCCCCAAAAGTGGATGGGATAGGAGAATGTCCAGGCATCACATTGGACCCACACTTTGCTCACCATCACAGGAAAAGAGAGTCATGGTGGATACAAGGTCCCTCTCCTCCCACCTGGAAATCTTCAACACAAAGGACTGGAAGAGTGGTCAATCTTGCTGGACAGCAGGATGCCCTGTCCTTGGCTGGCCTGAGCAAATAGAAGCTTCTATGGCAGTGTGGACAGGCCAGGATTTCACACAACCAGGCCCTGGTCTGGGGCCCAGGGCTTATGCATGGATTTTAGTCACCCATGAAGTGAAATGGACACAAGGTCTACATTCTCAGAACCATGTTTGCCATACCATCACCTCCAATCAGGACTCTTGATTTTTCATCCATTTGTGCTCAGGAAATTTTTGATGAATATAAAAGAATTGAAGGACCTCATGGCTCTATATTAGGAGTGCCCATACTGCCCCTTACACTTCTGTCGCCTTGACATATTTGTTCCCTAATGCTGAGGTTCTCATAGTCCCTCAGGTCTACCTCTTCTCTCAGAAGACTGAAGAGTTCCCCTAGTCTTTATCCTCTAGGATAGAGGACAGGTTGACCTACTGTCAACCAATGGTCATATCAGGTTCCCCAAATTCATAATTTGTCTGATCTTATGAAAGACAATTTTTAATTTTGTAATAACAATTGTGAGGGTGTAGGTGACACCTTACAAATATTTGGTTTCCAGTCTTAATTTATTATAATGAGTTTATTCTATAACTAGGAATCAGAACATCTGCAGATACAGGGAAAAGCTGAGCCTTACTAGGAAAGGATTTCTGGGAAATTAAGAGGGTCCATTCTTCCTCCCACCACAGAACAAATGGAAGTAGCTCATCAGCCAAAACCCCCATTTGGAGGTCTTTCAGTATGTCTCCTTGATGACCCTGGACACCATCATGAAGTGTATCTTCAGCCATCAGGTCAGCTCCAACTAGACAGGTCAATGATAACCCTCCAGCAGCAGTGTCCTTGTTCTTACCAATTGGAGTGAACGTACCTGATGGGCAAGTGGGGCTGCTTGAAGGCTCACCTCCCCACAAAGGAAGATGCACCCTGACCAAGCTCCAATTCCAGACCAGGTCAAATCATGACTCTGGTACAGATCCCTGATTCTTAGCTCATGTAAATCCAAGCTGCTCATGCTCCCTTAGACATGTCTAAGGGTCACAGGGTTGAAATATAGAAATGACAAAGGCCTCAGAGTTGCCTGTTCCCACTACTTAACACTGTCTCCACCCAGACCACAGTCCCCCTCCAGGTCAGGGGCCCCACTATACTCTGGCCTCTTCTGCATCCCCTCCCTCAGGAATTCCTAGTCTTACATCCTAGACATAGGGAACTCAAAAAACTTGTTATTTTCCCCAAGACTGGAATGCCTTTCACCATGTACAGTGCAACTCCTGCTGGCCACTGGACTCACTGTGCCTGCCAGCTCGCTCATCAGCATACAGGTTGTCTCCTCCTTTGTCTCCCAGCCTTTACTAGGCACAGCTAACGGAGCTGTCCTGACTCCTCAGGCAGAGCAGGCCCCCAGGTGTCCCTGCAGGACCTGGAACACACTCAGGCCAGGAACTTTCCTGGTGTGAAAGCTGGGAGCTGAGATGTTAGAGGTAGATGCTATGCAGAGGTTTACCTGTGTCCTCAGATGGAGATGGCTGATGAGACCCCATCCCAGCAACATTCAAGCAGAAGCTTCATGAGATGAACCACTGGGAAAGGCTTCCCCTGCCTTACGTGGTGCTAGAGTTCTCACTCCTGACCACACATCCACACTCACACTGAGCTCTAGCAGGCACCCACATAAGGGCAGGTGGGAAACTGGGTCTTCTGGGGCCACTGATGGTCCTAGCTCTGCCTCGAAACTGCTGTTCCAGGAAGACCAAGTGATCCAGCCGAGAAAGGCTCACCTGGAGGAGGAGGGGGACCTGGAGAAGGTCAGGAGGAAGAGGCACTTAGATTTCCTGGATATCCTCTAGGCCAAAGTGAGTGTGTGTTGGAGAGCCCTGAGGCTTTTCCCAGAAACACAGAGCAAGAGACCAACCCTGCACTCTCACCACTGCCTTCCCAGATGGAGAATGGGAGCAGCTTGTCAGACAAGGACCTCCATGCTGAGATGGACATGTTCATGCTCATGGGCCACAATACCACAGTCAGTGGCATCTCCTGGGTCCTCTATGCTCTGGCCATACACCCTATGCATCAATAAAGATGCCAGGAGGAGATCCAGGGCCTTCTGGGGCATGGAGCCTTCATCATTTGGTGAGTGAGGGCTCAAGAGATGTGGGAGTCCTGCCTTCTTTGTAGGGGGGAATTACCCTGGTCTACCCAGGCCCTGCCCCTTCTTCGGGATGAGCTTGTTTCAGGGGCCCCCTGGACCTGATGCCCTATACCACCAGGTGCATCAAGGAGGCACTGAGACTATCCACCGGTGCCAAGCATTGGTGGAGAGCTCAGCACTCCCATCATCATCCCTGATGGATGCCCCTTGGCCAAATGTATAAACTTCCCCACCCAGTCACCTATTCTCTCCATATGGATGTGTGGAGGGTCAGAAATGCACCTGCGCTTCAGAGTTTTGAGCCTCTCTGGGTCTCCCTGTCCTTATCAGAAAATGAAAATATACATTTTACTTAGAATGAAGACTTCAAAATGCCTGATAAGAGTTTGTTCCACGAGGAGTTCAATAAATAAGTGTAACTTATTGATGTAGCCTTCCAAACAAAACCTCTAAAAATCTGTTCCCTTTCATGTGGAGTGCCAGAGAGAGAATCAGACAGGTGCACAGGGCGATGTGATTATTTTCTGATGGGGTCAGGCAAGTGAGGGAGATTAGAAATCCCGTGTTATAAGTCAGCTGTTGTCCAGTCTGTGTGGAACCCTCAGGTTGATGGTAGAGAGCAACTGATGACCAGATCAGAAACCCCTGTAATGGTCAGAGGCTACTAAAGCTCAAACCCCTCTGGGTTTGGTCCCAGTTCTGCCATATCTTAGCTATGTGGCTATGGGCAAGACAATCAGCCTCTCTGAGACTGAGATGTGTCACCCCAGTTGAGTAGCATAGAAGAATGTCTTTCTTGAAGTGTTGCTGTGGATACTGGATGAGATATTATATATTCCCCAATGGCTTATGGAAGGCTGTTGAATGTGAGTTGTCACTGGACTTACCCTAACCAATAATACACTGATTTCTTCTTACTTTTTATTTCTGGATTGATAGCTTACTGTTCATCATCTGAGCTCACATGCTTAGCTAAGCCCAGCCTACCTGCATAGTGGCAGGATCATCCTGCTGAAAGTTATGTTTTCAGGCAACACTGGTGCTCTGCTGGTTGAGGGACAAGGCCATCCTATGAGTATGATCACTCCTCTTTCTGTCTCCTACATACCCTATAAGATTCATAATCGTCCTTTCCATTTGTGGCCTTCACCACAACCAAAAGTTGTGGCCAAACCTAAAGGTAAAAGGACCTAGGAGGAGATGATAGGATCATCTCTTGGGCCCAAGACGTTCTCTTGCTCCCACCTCTGGGGGTCCTGTTTATTCATGGGTTGAAAGCAGGACCCCTACCTGTTTGGGTCCTGGTTCTCTCTGTACAGGTTGTTAACCTTTCCTGGATTGCACTGGGTTCTTCTCTACACAGCCACGATTTCCTGCCCATCTCAATGTGAGGTGTCCCAGATGGTAATGTAGGCAGGGAAGTAGTGGGAGTGTCTGGACATATAGCCAATGTTTGTGACCCCAATGTTCATATGTGGCATTTTCAGAGGTATCCTAAATGTTGGCGTTTGTGAGAAGGAAACCTTGTGTTGATGTCTCTGTGTACAAAAGGAAGGTGGCATTTCAGGGCACACCATGGAGACTTTGCTGCCTTTGCTCTTTCCAAGTGACAGGCAATATTTGCTGTTAGTGGGTGCTCTAAACCTCAGTGTATTCTGCTGCTTTCCTCCCTTTAGGAATATAAATTTCAGAATTAGATATTCTCCAGTAAACAGAACATTAGGTATTTGCTTTTTTCAATTACTAAGAACATTAAATAATACATTTCTCTGTGCCCACACATGCTCAATGCAGTACATCACTTTTTCCATTTAATTCACCATCTGCAATAGAGTTGATTCACTGAAATCTTTGCATTTGTTTAGAATTCAGATGCCTTGCTAGTCCTGTCTTTTAAGCCATATAATGAAAGGTTAAGGTATCCCTTTGCAGAAAGCTGTAAACCAATGTGTGTTGAATCACACGTTTTGGTGTCTTGCTCAAACAAATATACACTGCATTATAATGTTCACATAGTTATGTCTTTTCCTATTTGGCAAAATTCTGCATGTACAATGGGATCTCTACATCATACTCCCACAGTTCACATAACACAATGTTGGCACAAAAAAAAAACCCTACAAAACTGAGGATAATAAACTGCCTTTGAGGGGTACGGACTAATTAGTATATCATCCATATCACTGAAAGTTTCTAACATGTAAATTATAAAACACACTTGAAACAGATGTTAAGCTGGACACATACACTCCAAAATAGCTGCTGTTAAAATCCTCAAAGGCTGCAGAAATTGTTCTGTGAAATACAAATAAATCACGAATGCTGGCTGGGGGGTCCAGGGAGGGAGAGGCACAGTGGCAGGGAGTGAGAGGCAGCTGGGCCCTGGCCTTAGCCTTGAGGATGTGGCAGGCAGAAGTGGAGGGAGGAGGTTCTCTAGTAACCAGTCTCTAGTAACCTCTATTCTACTTTTAACTTCTATTAGAGCAACATTTTTTAGTCTCACCATATGAGTGAGGAGTGAGAACGTGGTGTTTCTTTTTGTTCTTGGCTCATTTCACTTAATATAATGTCCTTTAGTTCCTTCTATGTTCCACCAATTTCAGGATTTCATTTTTATGGCTGATTAGTATTCATAAATACTAAATAGTAGAAACAAAGTTTTTTTTTAAATAAATATGAATTCTCCTGATGGTAAATCTACTTTCACAGGAAAGGCTTTAAGCACAGTTTTCTTATAGAAACCACTTCTCATTTGAAGTCCGGTAGCGTGATGCCTCCAGCTGTTTGTTTGTTTGTTTTTTCCTTAGGATTGTCTTGGCTATGCGGGCTCTTTTGTGGCTCCATATGAGGTTAAGGTGGTTTTTGTTCTCTGAGCAGTGGTGTGTAGTTCTCCTTGAAGAGGCTCTTCACATCCCTTGTTAGTTGTATTCCTAGGTATTTTATT
>CAUYLG010012958.1:0-25900 GCA_963573385.1 Cacajao melanocephalus | reverse complement strand
CACTGCACCCTTGTACTTCTGGCTTTTGTCATGGGCGTTGCTGGGACTCCAGGCACTTACCCCCACACCCGGGTTTTTTTTTTTTTTTTTTTTTTTTTTTGAGACAGTTTAACTCTGTCACCCAGGCTGGACTGCAATGGCATGATCTCAGCTCACTGCAACCTCGGCCTCCCAGGTTGAAGCAATTCATCTGCCTCAGCCTCCTGAGTAGCTGGGACTACAGGCGTGTGCCACTACACCCAGCTAATTTTGTATTTTTAGTGGAGATGGGGTTTCACCATGTTGGCCAGGCTGGTCTTGAACTCCTGACCTTAGGGGATCTGCCCACCTTGGCCTCCCAAAGTGCTGGCATTACGTGTGTCAGCCACTGTGCCTGGCCCACATTATTTCATTTAATCCTCACAGAACCCTGTGAGATAGAGATTACAAACCCATTTTACAGATGAGGACACTGAAACAGGTGACTTTGTTTGAAATCATGAAATTCAGATATATTGGAGCCAAGATTTAAAACAGCCTTGACCAACTCCAGGCCTTCACTACTTTCCATTAGTGTAATTAAGAAACCTCTGCCTGGCACAGTGGTTCATGCCTGTAATCCCAGCACTTTGGGAGGCCAAGGCAGGAGTATCAGTTGAGCCCAGGAGTTTGAGACCAGCCTGGGCAACATAATGAAACCCCATCTCTACAAAAAATAGAAAAATTACCCAGGCTTGGTGGTGTGCACCTATAGTCCTAGCTACTCAGGAGGCTGAGGTCGGGGGATCCCTGAGCCCAGGAGGTGGAGGCTTCAGTGAGCTAAGGTCACATCACTGCCTGATGCCTAGACAACAGAGCCAGATCTTTTCTCTAAAAAAACAAGAAGAAAAAGAAACCTCCATAGAACAGTGCAGGGACACACTGGAGCCCAGCACCAGGTGTGTGGTTGATACTCAATAAACAGTAGCTGCTCAGCCAGGCAAGGTGGCTCACACCTGTAATCCCAGCACTTTGGGAGGCCGAGGTGGGTGGATCACGAGGTCAGGAGTTCAAGCCCAGCCTGGCCAAGATGGTGAAACCCCGTCTCTCTTAAAAATATAAAAATTAGCCGGGCGTAGGGGCAGGCATCTATAATCCCAGCTACTCAGGAGGCTGAGGCAGGAGAATCGCTTGAACCCAGGAGGCGGAGGTTGCAGTGAGCCAATATCATGCACTGCATTCTAGCCCAGGCAACAAGAGAAAAACTCCATCTCAAAAAACAAAAACAAAAACAGTAGCTGCTGCTAGAAGGAAGGATTCATATTATGATATCACTTTGGGGCACCCTTGATAGAAGGCCTGTGAGTTCACCAGGAATTCCTACTTAGATGAGGAAACTGAGGCCCAGAGAGGTGGTAGAACTTGGCCACGGACACACAGAAGTGAGATGCAAGGCCAACCTGGGCCCCATTAGACTGTGGTTCCATCGCAGCAACGAGGGCACCCAAGAGGGTTGGGGGAGACCCCCAGGCTGACCTTTACATCCTGCTCCAGACCGCGGATAAGCTCGCCGTCCACCTGGCCAGTCTGGGCAGCACGCAGACTGCGGCGCTCAGCTTTGCGCAGCCGGTACTGCAGGATGCGGCAGGTCTTGCTGGCCTGGTCCAGCTGCTGCCGCAGCTCCTGCAGCTGATACACGTCCTCCTCCATATAGACATCCCGCATCTCCAGCATCTCGGCCCGCAGCTCCTCAATCTCATCCTGCAGAGGGAAGAAAGGGTCAGGTCACTGGGCTCACAGTAGCAGCTAGGAAGCCTGAGTGCCAGCCACAACCAGTGCTGAACAAGGCACTACGGGGGACCTGGATGTGGGAGGCTGAAGGACAGACCTCCAAAGATGTTCGTGTCCACAGTCCCAGAATCTGTGTGTGTCACTTTACATGGCAAAAGGGACTTTGCAAATATGAGTAAATTAAGGATCCCAAGACAAGGAAACAGAAGCAGAGGCTGGACTGAGATGCTTTGATGATGGAGGAAGGGCTGCCGCTAGAAGGAAAGGAAAAGGATTCTCACCTGGAGCTTTCCCGAGGAATGCAGCCCTGCCCCGACCTTGATTTCTAGGCTTCTGACCTCTAGGACCATAGGACAATAACCTGGTGTTCTTTTAAGCCACTAAATTTGTAGTGATTTGTTACAGAAGCAACAGGAAACTAACACACGGGGGAAGCAGGAGAGGCCATTTAAGAAATATGGATGAGCATCAACTATATATGTACTAGGCCCTGTACTAAGCACAGGGGCAGGGAGGGACAGTGGGTCCAGCCCCTTCTATGTATTCTATATGGAGCCCCAAGCTTCATGGGGAAGATACACAGTAAACCAGCAAATAATAACAAAAAACACCGGCTAGGCATGGTGGCTCACACCTGTAATCCTGGCATTTTGGGAGGCTGTGGCGGGAGATCATTTGAGGTCAGGAGTTTGAGACCAGCCTGGCCAACGTGGTGAAACCCTGTCCGTACTAAAAATACAAAATAGAAAAGAAAAAAAAAAAGAGTCAGGTGTGGTAGTGCACACCTGTAATTCCAGCTACTCAGGAGGCTGAGGCATGAGAATCACTTGAACACAGGAGGCAGAAGTTGCAATGAGCCGAGACTGCACCATTGTACTCCAGCCTGGGTGACAGAGTGAGACCCTGTCTCCAAGAAAAAAAAAAAAAAAAAACACCTCAGATACTTTAAGTGCTATAAAGACAAAACCAAAACCAAATCAAAGAACGTGAATAATAGAATAGAGTGATGGGGGAGGCTGCTGTTAGGGGACATGGTCAGGGGGGCTGTCTCTACAAAAGAGACATTTGAGCTGAGACAAGAAGGAACAGCCATGCAGAAAAAGCCAGGGAGAGGTCATTCCAGGCAGAGGGAACTGGAAGAGTGTGTGCCAAGGCTCAGAGGCAGGAAAGAGCTCGGCGTGTCAAGGTACAACAAGGAGGCCAGGGCAGCTACTGGGTTAATTTGAGGCTGAGGATACTGACAGGAGTCAGCCACATGGGGCTTTGAAGGGCCAAGTAGAATCTGGGTTCGGTGTTTGTTTTGAGACAGGGTCTCACTCTGTTACCCAGGCTGGAGTGCGGTGGCACAATCTCAGCTCACTGCAACCTCTGCCTCCCAGGGTCAAGCCACCCTCCCACCTTAGCCTCTCAAGTCATTGGGACCGTAGACGCACAACCCCACGTCCGGCCAATTTTTGTTTGTTTGTTTGTTTTTGTAAAGACAGGGTTTTGCCATGTTGCCCAGGCTGGTCACAAACTCCTGAGCTCAAGCAATCCGCCCGCCTCAGCCTCCCAAAGTGCTGGGATTACAGACATAAGCCACCATGCCCAGCCTGGGTTTGGGTTTTAAGCAGAGAGGGTAACAGTATGACCTCACTTCCTCAAGGCAGCTTCTGCTACTGCTGTCATCAGCTTCCAGTTGTTCCTCACTTCTCCTTTGTAATCATTATTAGCAAATCTGCAGTTCTATGTTTAATAGTTTGTCTCCCAGTCAAACCATGAGTGCCTAGAGGCCACCCCACCTGGCCTAGCAGGCGGTAGGCTCCCAACAAGTATTAACAGAATGGATGCATGTATGTTCAGTTTGGTTCAAAAACAACAAAAAAAGATGAACCAATGTGCAACAATCATTAGATACTAAGTGTAAGGGGGGAGGGAAGTAGAATTTTGCAGAAGAAAGGCATGATTGTTATGTCTTGTACAAATGTGAAAACCCAGTCACATGGGAATGATAATACCTACTCTAAGTGTGACCGAATGATTTAAATAAGATTGTATATTAAGAAGGGAAAACTGGCCAGGTGTGGTGGGTCATGCCTGTACTTTGGGAGGCACTTTGGGAGGCCAAAATGGGCAGATCACCTGAGACCAGGAGTTCAAGACCAGCCTGGCCAACATGATGAAACTCTCTCTCTACTAAAAATACAAAAATTAGCCAGGCGTAGTGTGGCACACGCCTATAATTCTAGCTACTTGGGAGGCTGAAGCAGGAGAATCGTTTGAACCTGGGAGGCAGAGGTTGCAGTGAGCTGAGATTGCACCACTGCATTCCAGCCTGGGCGGCAGAGCAAGACTCTGTCAATCAATCAATCAATCAATCAATCAAGCTGGAAGCGGTGGCTGACGCCTGTAATCCCAGCACTTTGGGAGGCTAAGGCGGGTGGATCACAAGGTCAAGAGATTGAGGCCATCCTGGCCAAAATGGTGAAACCCCGTCTACTAAAAATACAAAAATTAGCTGGATGTTGTGGCATGCACCTGTAGTCCCAGCTACTCGGGAGAATGAGGCAAGAGAATTGCTTGAATCCGGGAGGTGGAGGTTGCAGTGAGCGGAGATCATGCCACTTCACTCCAAACTGGCAGCAGAGTGAGACTCTGTCTCAAAAAAAAAACCAAAACCAAAACCAAAACCAAAAATAAAATAAAATAAAGAGAAACTGAGTCACCAGGGATGAATGACCTGCTAAAGGCATCCCTGAGGAGCCAGAGGAAGCACTGAGGATGGTGCTGATGGAAGCAGGGATCGGGGGCTCTAAGGGGCAAAAAGGCCTCTGCAGGCCCTGGAGAGGGCAGATCTGGAGAGCTAGATTCCTCAGCCTTCCCTACCTCCTTTCCCCAAGGAAAACGGAAAGGAAGGGACTGGGAAGTGGGGTCTCATATTCCTCCCTCCTCATGCTGCCACTGCAAGAAGGGAGTGTCTACTCTGCCCCCATTAGAGGGACACCTCTGGATTCTATCCGAGCACCCCTCACTACACCCCTGCTGGGGCTAGCAGGAAGGCCAATCTGGCCTTGAGCCTGGGAAAGGAACAAATATGGGGGTCTCTGTCTTCACTCCTGCCTGCCCAGAGGTGAGGACGGGTCTGCTCTTCCAATGGTCAGCGTGGTAGGATGGCTCCCTGTGGGGAAGAGGGTATGGCTGGGATTGCCAGTGCCCCCGAGGCTGGATGGATTTAATTTAGGGTCAGGGTTAGGGAGCCTACCCTCCAGGCCAGTTCTCAGCATCGTGAAGCTCGGGAGGTTTTCTGGCCCATGGGTTTGACTCCTGGGGTTGCAGAGGAACAGTCATTTCACCAGCCCCCCCACCCCCACCTCCATCCTCATAGACACAAAGAGTCACCACCCCACCAGCACACCACGTGGACTGAACCAGAGTGGAGAGGAGGAAGTGGAACAGTCAATGATCACACCAGTTAAATAAATGAGGAAGTGAGGGATCCATGCGCTGTTTCAAGCAGCCTAAGAGGGAAGCATGAAGGAGAGAGCACTCAGGAAATGCAAACCAGTTGGCTAAATCCAGGCTACGCCAGCATCCAGATGATCTGTGTTCAAATCCTAGTCATGCTGGTTACCAGCACCTCACTTATTCTCTCTAGAAAGTTAAAATGACAGGATATGGTGATGGAAAGGATATGAGGGTCTAAGAGGACCTCAAGCTCAGGATGAACCAAGGGGAAATGCACACAAGCTTACAATGCTGGGCTACATTACAGATGCATGACATTTAGATCATGGGAGGTGACATCTCTCACATAAGACCACACCCAGAGCACGAGAGTCATTTTTGGAAATCACTTTTTTAAACTTTTAAGGAACTGATTTTCTTATTTATAAAAGTAAAACAGGCTGGGTGCAGTGACTTACACCAGTAATCCTAGCACTCTGGGAGGCCGAGATAGGAGGATCACTTGAGGCCAAAAGTTTGAGACCAGCCTGGGCAACATAGTGAGATCTCATCTCTGTTTTTAAAAATTAATAAATAAAGCATTGGCCGGGCACAGTGGCTCACTCCTGTAACCCCAGCACTTTGAGAGGTTGAGGCAGGAGGATCACTTGAGCCCAGGAGTTCAAGACCAGCCTGGGGAACATAGTAAAACCTCATCTCTACAAATAATAATAATGATAATGATAAATTAGACTGGCCTGGTGGTGCACCTATGGCTCCAGCTACTTGGGAGGCTGGGATGGGAAGACTGTTTGAGCCCAGGAAGTTGAGGTTACATTGAAATATGATTGCAACATTGCACTCCAGCCTGGGCAACAGAATGAAAACCTGCCTCTAAAAAACCAAAAAAAGTAAAACATGATCATAGAGACAGTTTTGAAAATGCAGAAAACAGGCCGGGCACAGTGGCTCACGTCTGTAATCCCAGCACTTTAGGAGGCCGAGTTGGGCAGATCACCTGAGGTGGGAAGTTCAAGACCACCCTGACCAACATGGATAAACCCCATCTCTACTAAAACTACCAAATTAGCTGGGCGTGGTGGTGCATGCCTGTAATCCCAGCTACTCAGGAGGCTGAGGCAGGAGAATCACTTGAACCCGGGAGATGGAGGTTGCGGTGAGCCAGGATTGTGCCATTTCACTCCAGCCTGGGCAACAAGAGCGAAACTCCATCTCAAAAAGAAAGAAAGAAAATAGAGAAAACAAGCCAGGCGCAGTGGCTCACGCCTGTAATCCCAACACTTTGGGAAGCCAAGGCTGGTGGATTATTTGAGGTCAGGAGTTTGAGACCAGCCTGGACCACTTGGTGAAACCCTGTCTCTAGTAAAAATACAGAATTAGCCAGGTGTGGTGGCAGTTGCCTGTAATCCCAGCTACTGAGGCAGGAGAATTGCTTGAACCCAGGAAACGGAGGTTGCAGTGAGCCGAGATCACACCACTGCACTCCACCCGGGGCAACAGAGCAAGATTCCGTCTCAAAAAAGAAAAAGAAAATATAATCCATGCATAATTCCAATACCTGAATACAGTGGTTCTCAAAGTGTAGGTTCTAGACCAGTAGCATCAGCACCACCGGTGAATTTGTGAGAAATTCTCATGTCCCAACCCAGACTTACTGGATCAGAAACTCCTACGGTGAGCCCCCAAGGGGTTCTGATGTGGGGCATTTTATTCTAGTTTCTTTCCCCCGTAAAAGGGCAAGAGTCATGTCTCTGGGCACAAGTTTCCAGGCCAGGGCCTGACACAGAGCAGCATCTCTGTAAGCATCCCTTGAATAAGTGAATGAATGAATGACAGTTCTCACATGAGCAGCTGTCTCCCCAGGGCCTGCCCTTCGCCACAGTCAATCTGTGACAGCGCAAAATGTTGCATTCACACCAGTTCCATCTCTCCAGGGGGGCCTAGGCCTCTGGGGGGGGCTAGTCCCAGCTGCAGGCAGAATGCCCGTCAGCCCCTGCTGGCATGGCCCCACGTGAGAGGGTGAGTTGACAAAGGCAGGCTTGTGGCCCGGCGCTGGGTCTGCAGGGATGTGGGCGGGAGAGGCTGGTGAATGCAGAGCTTAGGCAGGGGCGCTGAGCTTTTGGGGCCCAGGCGGGGCTAGGAAAGGGGCTGCTGGGGCTTGGAGAGGGGACCCAGAGGGCAGGTTCCAGCGGTTCACCGTCCTCAGGGCGCCTAAGAATGCTCTGGGGCTCCGCAGTCATGTAGTCTGGCCCCCATCCCAGGAGAGTTCCAGTGACAGATCCAACTGAAGGAGCTGGGGGTGGGGGGCCCTGGGGGTGGGAGTGAGGAGCACAGGCTTCCCAGCTCCTTCACAGACAGCTCAGTGATTCTGAAGAGCCTCTCCCAGCTAGCTCCCAAACCCCCTCATTGTGTGGAAGGGGCCCAGCTCTGCTGGACTCAGTGGGCCTTGTGGCTATAGAACAAGGTTGCAGACATGGTGAAACCCTGTCTCTACTAAAAGTACAAAAATTAGCCAATGCTGTGGTTCACGCCTGTAATCCCAGCTACTTGGGAGGCTGAAGCAAGAGAATTGCTTGAACCCAGGAGGCAGAGGTGCAGTGAGCTGAGATAGCGCCATTGCACTCCAGCTTGGGCGACAGAGCGAGACCCTGTCTCAAAAAAAAAAAAAATCCCCCCAATACCAGCAGGAAAACCCTAAGCCTCATCCTCTGCCAGACAACAAAAGGGCAAAAGGGCATAGTGCCTGGTAGTGCCCACCTCAGAGCCTTGGGGCCCCTGACCCTCAGGCCCACCACAGCCTGGCCACCTCTTTCAAGTTGACCTCTTCTTCTTAAAAGCTACTCTTGAAGCTAACCCAGATTTTTTAGCCTGGACTGAAAACAGGGAATAGGACCATGGGGCAGGATAGGGGAGCAGGGCACCCACACTGCTGCCAGGATAGGCAGTGCTTCCCTTTCTAGAGAATGCTTTTTTGCTCTGATTACAGTTAATAGCTGCTTATTGGAGAAAATCTGAAGAAGGCAGATGGCTTTCTATCTCTTCCACCATTTCTCACTAGCTTCTGCATGAGGTCCAAGTCCCCTTATCTGGCCCTGAGCCAGCCCAGGTCTCCTCCCTTCTCCCACCTTACCCCAGCCCTCCAGCATCCAGATAGGCAGTGACTTTAAAAATGGCTACCATTGGCCAGGTGTGGTGGCTCATGCCTGTAATCACAGCACTGTGGGAGGCTGAGGCGAGCAGATCAGCTGAGGTTGAGAGTTTGAGACCAGACTGACCAACATGGAGAAACCCCATCTCTTAAAAAAAAAAAAAACCCCGGCTACCATTGGCTGGGCGCAGTGGCTCATGCCTGTAATCCCAGGACTTTGGGAGGCCGAGGCAAATGGATTATCTGAGGTCAGGAGTTCGAGATTAGCCTGACCCAACATGATGAAACCCCATCTCTACAAAAAATAAAAAAAAAATTAGCCAGGTGTGGTGGTGCGTGCCTGCAATCCCAGCTACTTGGGAGGCTGAGGCAGGAGAATCACTTGAACCCTTGAGGCGGAGGTTGCAATGAGCCAAGATTGCACCATTGCACTCCAGCCTGGGCGACAGAGAGAGACTCTATCTCAAAAAAACAAAAATTGGCTGCCACCTATTAGGAGGGTCACTAATTTCCAGGTCCCAGCACAGGCAGTGCGTGCATTATCAGTTGATAGTTTAATCCTCTTACCAACCCTGTGAGGTAGGTGCTGAAAATGTTCCCATTTTGTAGATGAGGAAACCGAGGCTCAGAAGCTTCACAGAGCTGCTTAAGCAAGGGACCCGCGGGGCTGGATTCCAAACAAGCCACGTGGCCTGGGCCAGTATGTCACAACTGTGCTCTTCCCATTTCTTCAGCTATTCCCTTTGCTGGAATGGCTTTTGCCAGGCTGACTCCTGACTGTCTCATGCTTCTAGAACATTTCCTCCCCTCAATCGGATTCAAACACCATACTCTGAAATCTACGGTCGCTTGTGCTGGTAATTTTAGGTTGTATTTGTCTGTTTTCAAGTCAGTCTTCCCCAAGAGCTAGGGAGAAGGGCAGGGGCTGGTTTGTGTCTAGTCCCCAGCATCACCCAGGGCAGGATGTGGTACAGAGCAGGTACCCGTCACTGCCTACAGGTAGATGTAGGAATTAAAGAATGAGTATGGGGCCAAGCACGGTGGCTCATGCCTGTAATTGCAACACTTTGGGGGGCCAAAGGAGGATCCCTTGAGCTCAGGAATTTGAGACTAGCCTGGACAACACCGCGAGACCCCATCTCTATAAAACATTTAAAAATTAGCCAGGCGTGGTGGTGTAGCCTCAGATATTCAGGAGGCTGCGGCAGGAGGATCACTCGAGCTTGGGAGGTTGCGGCTGCAATAAGCAAGGATCGCACCACTACACTCCAGCCTGAGTGACCAAGTGAGAGTCTGACTCAAAAAAAAAAAAAAAAAAAAAGAGTATAGCATCTGTCCTGCCCAGGCCACAACTCCAGGCCAGCTGCAAAGAGTTAGGAAGACAGGAGTTCAAGACTATCCTCGGCAACACAGTGAGTCTCCGTCTCTACGAAAAAATTAAAAAATAAAAAAAAACTAAGCTGGGCATGTCTGTAGTCCCCAGCTACTCAGGAGGCTGAGGCAGGAGGATCACTTGAGCCCAGGATTTCCAGGCTGCTGTGAGCCATGACTGCACCACTGCACTCCCGGCTGGGTGACAGAGTGAGACCCCTGTCTCTAAAATAAAAATAAAAGAGGGAGAGCCTGGGCAGATCAGAACTGGTCTCAGTTCCCCATGCCACACCAGGAGGGTAGGCAGGGTCTGTCTACGCAGGGAACCTCCTGCTCACACACCCACTCGCTGCCCACAAAGTGTGTCTCTGTCCATCCCCTGCCAATCCTTGAGCTCAGCCTCCAGGAAGCGGCCTCTCAGAGGCAAAGCTGCTCCCCTCGATGGACTGGTTCCCAGGAATCCTGGGAGAATTGTCCAGGAAGAGACTCTTGGTCCCGGCTGGGCCGGACGGCCAAACATGAGCTCACACTACTGCTAATAATAGCAAGATCTTACACAGCAGCAGAGGGCTTCCCAGTTTACAAAGACATTCCATCTGAATCATCTCACGGGTCCTCACTAAAACCCCCAGTCAGGCAAGACAGGAACCATCATCCCTGTTCAACAGATGAAGAACTTCAGAGAAGCACAGGGAAGGTGGGCCGTGCCCAAGCACATGCAGATGGGCAGGGGGAGGGGGTGACACCTCCAAGGGGGACTCAGACTCCAACCACCGACTTCAAGATCCTTCCTCAGAACCAGAACTCACGGAGTCCATGAACTTGGAAAATCACATCTTCCTTTTCACTGACCTCTGAGTAAAATGTAGCATTTCCTTTTGTTCTGGGCCTATAAACAAACCATCATTATATGAGTAATACCTGTGACTCTGCCACCAAAAGAAATCACAGATATTTTCATGTCATTTAACAGTTGCTGCAAAAGTGTCAAAATATTATTTACACTCATCAGTACGTTGAAATTATGCTAGTTAGATCTGTCACAGAATTTATGAGTTAAAATAGCACACATATTACTATGTTGTAATTTTAAAATACTTTAATAACTATTTCAATATAATTGGTTTCCTTTATATTTCATTTTAAACATTGAAAATTGTATCTTATTTTGGCCGAGCATGGTGGCTCACACCTGTAATCACAGCACATTGGGAGGCCAAGGCAGGTGGATCACCAGAGGTCAGGAGTTTGAGTCCCAACTAACATGGCGAAACCCTGTCTCTACTGAAAATACAAAAATTAGCCGGGTGTGGTGGTGTGTGCCTGTAATCCCAGCTACTTGGGAGAGTCACTTGAACCTCGGAGGCGGAGGTTGCGGTGAGCCGAGATCGTACCATTGCACTCCAGCCTGGGCAACAAGAGTGAAACCCCATGTCAATCAATCAATCAATCAATCAATAAGTTATATCTTATTTTATTTCATTTTAAATTTTATTTATTTATATATTTATCTAGATAGAGACAGTCTTGTTATGTTCCTAGGCTGGTCTGAAACTCCTGGTCTCAAGCAATCCACCCACCTTGGCCTCTCAAAGTGCTGGGATTACAGGCGTGAGCCACTGCGCCCAGCCCATTTTAAGTGTTTAAACACATTATTCTGTGAGTTATTCCAGCAGAGAGCCAAAAGAGGTCCATGGCACAGAGTAAGATGGAGGCTCTGTTCCCTCTGGAGCCACCTCATCTACAGGGCCTGGGTCACTACCCCAGAACCTCGATCTCCACCACCAAAGCATAAAGCTGGAGAAGCAGAGCTCTGCTTTCAAATCACACTTTTATTTTTTGAGACAGGGTCTCGCTGTGTCACCCAGGCTGGAGTGCAGTGACTTGATCACAGCTCACTGCAGCCTTGACCCCTTGGGCTAAAGTCATCCTCCCACTTCAGCCTCCCGAGTAGCTGGGACTATAGGCACACACTACCATGCCTGGCTGAATTTTGTATTTTTTGTAGAGAGGGGGTCTTGCTCTATTGCCCAGGCTGGTAAATCACACTTTAAATGTTCTAAGAAAGGTTACTTTCTGTGAGAAGCCCACACAGATGTAAGATGATTTACCTTTGCTCATTCAGGACAGCAGGAGGAAGTTGAGATTTGGGGCCCTTTGGAACCTTTGCATGTGGCTCCAGATGCATGGCTATGATGGAATTGGCCTGCAGGAGCTGGTGAGCTGTGGGCCTGGAGATGAAAGTGACCGAACACCAGGACCCTCTGCAGAAACACAGCAAGTGGCAGCGTGTGGTCTGAACCCAGCAACAGCTCCCAGCTGGTACTGGGAGGACAGGGAGAGAACCAGGGGGACATGAGGCTCCTGAAGGCAGGAGCAGGTTGCCTCTTGCCAGTCCCTAAGGAAGAGACTTCCAGAGTGGAAGTCTCCCAGCTACCTCCCACCTAAGAGTCAGCTTCTGGTGTCCCTGGGAACTCTGATATGACCCCTACGGACCACATTCTAGAAACCCTGCATATGCCAAGGCTGGGTCAGGGGCAGGGAGCTGGAATCTCAGCCCACCTACTTCCCATGGGACTCTGCACTGCCTGGCCGCCTACTCTACACATTTCTCACCTCAAAAGCCACCTCTGGCGGGGTACAGTGGCTCACACCTGTAATCCCAGCTACTCGGGAGGCTGAGGCAGGAGAATTGCTTGAACCCGAGAGGCGGAGGTTGCAGTGGGCTGAGATCATGTCACTGCACTCCAGCCTAGGTGACAGAGTGAGACTCTGTCTAAAAAGAAAAAAAGAAAAAAAAGAAAGAAAAAGAAAACCCAACTCCTATCATAGGGCATACAGGCAAGCCTGGCCTGAGCCCCGTCCACTTCTCCATCTTCATCTCCCTCAACTCCTCCTCTCACTGGCAACCCAGCAACCACTTGGGTCTTAGGCAACCAGCAGCCGCTTCACCTGTCCCACCTCAAAGCCTTTGCCTTTGCGGGCCTCTGCCTGGATTTCCGTGCCTGCCATCTCTGCACTGCTGGGTTGCCTTCTTCCTCAAGCCTCCACTGAAATGCCACCTCCTCTGAGAAGCCTTCCATGCTCCTCCAGGTCCATTATGTTCATCTTAACCCCTTCCTTCTTTCTTGATATATATATCACAGGCTTATTTGTGATACTTGTCATTTTATTTATTTGTCTGTTTGCCTGCAGAAGTCAGTCTCTACCACTAGGATGTGATGTCAGGAGGACAGAGCCCAGCACAATGCCTGGTACACACAGAACAGCTCAATAAAGAGGTGCTGACCTGAGGTCAGGAGTTCAAGACCAGCCTGGCCAACATGGTGAAACCCTATCTCTACAAAAAATGCAAACATCAGCTGGGTGTGGTGCCGCTTGCCTGTAATCCCAGCTACTTGGGAGGCTGAGGCAGGGGAATTACTTGAACTCAGGAGTTGGAGGTTGCAGTGAGCCAAGATCAAGATTATGCCACTGCACTCCAGCCTGGGCTACAGAGTGAGACTTCATCTTAAAAAAAAAAAAAAAAAAAAAAGACTTGCTGAATGAATAAACAGGCCCTCAGAAGGGAGGAGACTCCCCCTGTTCTCCTGTTCTACTCCACTGCAGAAAACCATCTCCAGTCAGAACTCCTGTAACTGAATTTAATTCCTTGATTCTGTGAAGCTAATGCCCATGGGTGCTTCAGACCCCAGTGGTGGGGCTCAAATCCCAGCCCAGCAACACCCAGGCCACAGCCCTGCCAGATTCCAAACCTTACCCAAGTGTACCACCTCCTTCCTAGGTTCCAGGGGCCCAACAAGCCCTCCAATGGGCAGACCAACCCAGAAGAATGACAGAGCTGAGCTGAGAGACCGAGAACCCTCACTCTGCGAGACAGCAACCACACCACAGAGGAACAGGAGTCTCTGCCTGGCCCGCCTGCTCCCACACTGCCCTGGCTACCATGGTCCCTCCCTCAGGCCAAGGCCTGGGCTGCCTCCCATCTGCCACCCTGGCTCTGGGCCACTGGTCTCCTGCCTGGGCCCAGGCCACTCACCCCAGCCCCAGAAGGGCTGCTCTGTGGAGTAGGCCAGCAGTGGCCACGGGGGCGGCTTGCCAGCCCCACCCAAGAGGCCGGGGCAGCCATCTGCCATCCCTTCTGCCAGTCCCCCAGGAGTCTGTCAAGGCTCCAGATGAGATCATTGCACTTGGACCCCAAGGAAGGGTCTGCAAAAAACACCGCAGAGCTCCACTTCTCAGCCCAAATGCAAACACTCGGGGCACAGCAGCAGGGGAGGGAACCCAAAGGCTCCATCCCTTCATACCCAGGGACACAGAGGCCTGAAGAGGGACAGGGGACAATCCCACAGTCCCTGGAGGGGACAACACTGAGTGTGTGTGGGGGAATCTGGGCACCTGCCTCCAGCCCCAGAGCTCGATCTAGCTTAGCATCCTTGGGAAGAAGCTGGGCTCCAGTTTTTGGGGAGTTGCATCAAAGGTCCTGAGGAGGCCGGGCACAGTGGCTCACGCCCATAATCCCAGCACTTTGGAAGGATGAGGTCAGGAGTTTGAGACCAGCCTGGTCAACGTGGCGAAACCCTGGCTCTACTAAAAATACAAAATTTAGCCGGGCTTGGTGGTACAGGCCTGTAGTCCCAGTTACTCGGGAGGCTGAGGCAGGAGAATCACTTGAACCCAGGAGGCAGAGGTTGCAGGGAGCCAAGATCACGCCACTGTACCCCAGCCTGGGTGACAGAGTGAGACTCCAGGGAAAGAACGCCAGGACACCCAGCCCAGCATCACTGTGCCACACAGTGTCCCCACTCCAGCCAACACAGAGGCCTTGTGGCCCTGAGACCCACCGGGTCCTGCTCCTCTGTTTGGGAATAATGAGGCAAGACTGGGGCCTGGGCCCACCTCCCCAATGCCAAGAAATAAGAAGAGATGCTCCCTGTGCAGTCCCCACCCCGCTGGCGGCGCACATTCTCTCACTGTAGCCGAGCAATTCCCGATGGGAGGGGAACTGCAGAGAGGTCAAGTATGTTGCCCAAGGTCACACACTAAGTGGCACAGCCAGGATTCAGGTCCAGCTGGAGCTCCTGTAAGCCAGACTAGACAGCCTTATAATGAACAATAGCGACGATAACAATAGCTAACATTGACAAGGGCTTAATGTGTTCCAGACACTGGACTGAGACAGAAAAGCCATTATCTCTTGCTCAGTGATGATCCTCACAGGCAGGCGCTATTATTGTCTTATCCCCATTTTACAGATGAGCAAACAGAGGCCCAGGAAGATGATGTCTACACAGCCAGTCAGGAGTGAGCCTCCCAGATCCATGTGGTACAGCTCTGCATGCAAGACTACAGATATTCTATCACCTATTAGGAAGGGGCGTGTGTGTGTGTGTGTGTGTGTGTGTGTGTGTGTGTGTGTGTGTGTTGGTTGTTGTTGGTAAGGAGATGCCCAGAGACCACTGCCCACCAAGGCCACATCTGGCTTGTCACTGTTGTCACTGTCCCATTCGAGGCCTCACCTGGCAGAGCGGGGAGACATCACAGGCTCTGCAGCCTCTAGGAGCATTCGCGGCAGGAAGCGCCTGACAGTTTCCTCCCATCCTTTCCATGTGAACAGGAAGGAAGACAGCATTCAGACCTGGATGTGTTTAAAACATCCCCAAAACAGCCTCTGGGTTGCGACGTCATCTCTATCTCAGAGCAGGGGTCTGAGGTCTTTAGGGACAGAAGGCAAGGCTACAAAGAGGGCAGCCCAGGGCTACACAGCCTGAGGCTCCAGGACACCCCAGCACTTCACACCCTGCCATTCCCCCGCCTGGCATCCTGGAAAGAGAAGCGCAAGACCCTAGTCTTGCCTCTTGCCATTTACGGGCTGCATGGCTTCTAACAAACCCCTTAACCTCTCTGGGCCTTAGTTTCTGCCATTGTAAAAGGAAGGGGCTAAGTACCCTGGAAGGTCCCTACCCTCATGCAGGGCAAGGTGGGGTGGTGGTGGCATGGAACCTGTCATTACCCCATTAATAATCACCATCGAGGTAAATGCCCCAGGGGAAGCTCCAGCGAGCTCCGAGGTATCTGACACAGGAGCCGGGTCCTGGGGAGCTGCTTCTGGGGCTGAGTGCTGTAAGGTGCAGGAAGAAACCCAGGGAAAGGGCCAGAACTGCAAGCACAAAGGCCGGGTGGGAAGAGCACGGGACAGAGGCCGGGGTGTGTCCAGCACCCGGAGAGCTTGGGCGGGGCAGGGGTGGGTGAGGCTGCGGGAGGCAGGACCACACAGGCCGATCCACCACTGGGGCAGGGCCAAGGAGGGGCAGGGAGGGGAGATGCTGGTGTAACTGACTTGAGCCCAGAAGATCCAAAGCAAGCCTGGGCCCCAACCAAAGCAAAGATGTTCAACTGATCAGCTGACCCCAGCCTAGCTAGGGAACCCCAGACTTTATGCCATAGAGGCTGAGCTTTTCCTTGTGGCTCAGGCAATGGGAGATGATTCACCTGCGCTGGAGAATGAGGAACCTCCAAAGGTGTCCTTCCATTAGCAAATGAGTACCACCAGTTACTAAGCTGGAGGCACTAGCCTGGGCCATTTAGGGAAGAGTGACAGCACGGGTGGTGGGGAAGGGGGACACAGAGGGGGAGATATGTTTGGGGTACCCAAAATGCAGTGCAGCTCTGTGCATACCACTCAGACTGATGCCCCAGCCAACACCCAGGGAGGGACACCCAGAGCCAAGCACAGCCCCTGCCATCAAGGACCCCGCTTAACCTGGGTTCATGGGGGTCAGACCAGAGCCAGATACACAGGCAAGGGCCAAACACTGTTGAGTCCATCGCAGGAGCCAGACCCGGTTAATGGGACCCTTCCATGCACGCCTTCTCTTATGGACCCCTCATAGCCACCTGTTGGGTAAGCACATCCACATCCCCATTCTACAGACGAGGAGACTCAGGCTCAGAAAGGGAAAGCTCAGAAAGGAAAAGGCAGAGCTGGGATTCGAGCCCAGGTCAGCTTGGCTCCAGATCGCAGGCTCTCTCCCAGCCACCCTGGACCCCGGAGAAGGGAAGTGCTGGCCTGCTGCTCCCACCCGCTCCGAGCCCCTGCTGCACTCACTGCCACAAAACAGGCAGATGCAGTGCTGACTGAGGCCTCCAGGGATGCCAGGGTCAGCCTGGCATGGAACACCCCAGAGTCGCTGGCTCTTTCCCCACCGCAGCTCCAAGTTCCTTCTGGCACCAAGGGAGTAAACGTGACCACGAATGAGGTCATGCATGTGGGGACCAGGGGAACGACATCAGTGAAAACCTTAGCTGCTGGGGAGGCCCTTGCCTCGAACTTAGCCTCGACCCTCACATGGAGAGCTCTCTCTGCCCTGGAAGCTATGCAGGACATGGGGCTCCCCCCTCTCCTCTGTGCCAGGATGGTGGTGGGTGCACATAACACCTGACCTCTCTGCCTCCCAAGCACCCCATTGTACAGGAGGAAGACGGAAGCTGAATGAGGACTTGCACAGGGACAGCATACATAGGGAGGAGGTGACACAGTGAGGTTTGGCTCCAGACTTCACCCCAGAGGCGGAGTTTGCCCCTGAGACCACACGGCCTTGCTCTCCTCCCTCCCAGGCCTCTCTGGCAGGGCAGGCCTCAGGCCCAGGGCTATGGACACATAAAAGGAGGCGGCTGTGGCTTTACTGCATCAAGATCCCTCCCAGCAAGGTGCTCACGGGGCCACGGACTGGCATTCAGTGCCCTTCCCAAGCCAGCCCAGCTCCCCTTCCCAGACTCCCATCACAGCTAGCTCCCACCACTCCTGCCCGCTTTGCTGTTTCAAGCCTGCAGCCCACCTCAGGCCCCGCCTACTGCCTTTCACTTAATCGCACACATATTTACTGAGCCCCTACAACGTGGCAGGCACTGTTCTAAGAGCTGGGCACAGACACAGCCACTCAAGGCTAACTCCCCAGCTCTGAGGACGCCTCCTCCTCCAGGAAGCCTGCCAAGCCCCTCCTCTGAGGTCCCACACCTCCTCTGGCCGCCTCTACCCTGGCCTCCATCATTCCCAGCCAGAACTGGGCACCCTTTATGGATGGGAGTGGCATGGCCCTCTGCAGCCCCCAGCTAGGGAAGGGGGGAGGAGGGGGAGATAGGGCCAGCAGGAAATTCCAAGGAGATTAGAAGGGAGTTGCCCCTGGGCAGTGTTTCTTCTGTGGGCAGCCCGACAATCCCTCCACTTCACTCAGCCCACTGGCCCTGGGCCCAGAAGCTGGGCATCAGGGACCTGGGGGCCTTCAGTGGGTGCAGCTTTTTCTGACTTCAAGACCTGCCAGCCCCCATCTATCCACCACCCAGGATCCCAGGACACCCCAGCTCCAGAGATTACAAAGTCAAGCCCCTGGCCACACTCCTCAGTGTTCCCAGCAGCCTTGTGGGAGGAAGCCTCACGAGGCACTGAAAACAGTCGTAGTTTGTACACATTGGCTCCAGGGAGACACAGACCAGGATTTCCTGTGTTTCTGTGTGTGGATGAAATGTCACAGTGTGTGCGTGTGTGTGTGTCTAGGTTCCCTGATTTAAGAGCCTCTGGCTCCTGCTGGGAAATGCTACATGCCTAATGTTTGCATGCCAGACTGTGCCATGTCCCTGCTTATGTGCATGTGACTGTGTGTGTAAATGAGTGGGAGTCCCCATAGTGGGTGTCAGTAAGCCTTGGGTAGGTGTGCAAGTTTCTGCTGCTCTCTTTGTAGAAGAGGCGGTGACTCATGCCTGTAATCCAAGCACTTTGGAGGCCAAGGCGGGCGGATCACCTGAGGTTGGGAGTTCAAGACCAGCCTGACCAACATGGTAAAACCCTGGCTTTAAAAAAAAAAAAAATTAAAAAAAAAAGAAGAGGCAGGGGAGGTACCTGGGTGGTGAGCTTATGCCTGGACCAGCCTGGCAAGGGTGGATTTGTGGGCTTCCGTGGATGCTAGTGTGTGTGTATAATGTGTGCGTGGGTTTGTGTGCCCACCTACATGTGTACTTCTGATGAATCAGGATGTCAGTCTCTGGGACACATGCAGGTGTGTCTGGGGGTAAGATGTGTATGAGGATGCATTTCCGACCTGGGGGCTGTAGCAGGGTCTCAGTCTCTGTTGCGTGTTTGGTGACGTGTGGGTGTGATGGAATGGGAGTTGTGCAGCTGCATGGGTTTGTGCACTTCTCTGAGTGGGTATCCTCTCTAGTATGTCTGGAGGCATGCCTCTGAAAGCATCCAACACCAGCGAGATGTGTGTGAGTGGCTGTGTGGCTCTGAGCTTGAGCTGTGAATACTTATATGTGCATTTATGTGTGCAAGAGAGGGTGGTGCCCAGGGACACAGGCTCAGCCCCTGGGAGGCTCAGGTTAGGGAGCAGCCAAGAGCTTTGCTGACTGTGGTAACCTCCTCTCCTTCACCCAGTGACAGACTGGAGTCCTCCCCCTGTAGCTCCCGGGAGACAAGAAGAGAAGAGCTTCATGAAGAAACCCAGTATGTGGCCACTGGGTCCAGACGCCCAGCACAGGGCCTGGTACCCAGGAGGCACTCGGAAAATATGTGATGAATGAATGAATGAAAACCTGGAGGAACAGATAAGGTAAAGGCAATGACTAGTAAGGGCACTAACATTCACCATGCACTCCATCTGCATCCTCACACTGAAAAGGGTCCTCAGGGCCCTGGGCAGGCATGCTTGTTCCCCATGTTACATAACAAGGAGTGATCTCACGCACGGGCACACACACACATCCCCCACCAACCCCTGCCAGGCTCCAGGCCCCCAGAATGCCTTAGCCTAGAGCTTGACCCATGACAGGATTCCTCTCACCAACCTGTGTTCCAGCTTAGACATGCTAGTTAGCAACCAAAAGCTCACTGCTCTGGTCACACTGCAGAAAGAACAAGACCCAGAGTTAGACCAACCTGGGTTGGAATCCTGCCTATGTAATTAGAGCCTCCGTTTACTGAAGCGGGGATGGATTAGGTGCCTCCTCCAGATCCTTCTGAGCTGACACCTAGACTGGCGGTAATTCAAACACTCACATCTAGAATCACCAAGGAGGCAGGGAGGCCTGGCCTCCCAGAACCCACGCACGGCAAGGAAGGTGATCACACTTTCCTGTCTTCCCTAGACAGCTACTGACCTATTAACACTCTAAAACTAAGGAAACCCACCCTCCTACATTCTCCCAGTTCCTCCACAAAAGAAGACACAGACATCCTGTCTGCCCACTGGCTAGGAATAACAGCAATTCCTCAGGCAACTCAGGATTTCACTGCTTGCAAAATGTCTTCTTGTCTATTCATACTTCCCTGATTCCTGGTGACAATTGTATGAGATTGTCCAGACAGGTTCTATCACCTTTATTTATTTATTTATTTTGAGACAGAGTTTCACTCTGTTGGCCAGGCTGGAGTGCAGTGGCGCGATCTTGGCTCACTGCAACCTCTGCCTCCCAGGTTCAAGAGATTCTCCTGCCTCAGCCTCCCAAGTAGCTGGGATTATAGGCGCCTGCCACCATGCCTGGCTAATTTTTGTATTTTTAGTAGAGACGAGGTTTCGCCATATTGGCCAGGCTGGTCTCAAACTCCTGATCTCAGATGATCCACCCACCTCGGCTTCCCAAACTGTTGGGATTACAGGCGTGAGCCACTGTGCCAGGCCCCATCACCTTTATTATACAGATGAGGAAAAAAGCAGCTCAGAAGAGCCAGGTAACTTGCCCATGGCCACATGGTAAACAAGAGAGTCAGGTCTCAAAGTCAGGTCTTCAGGCTCCAGCTCTCAGATTCCTTCATCCACACCCAGTGGGTTCCTGCGTGTCCTGGCCACATGGTATGTGCTTAATGGTTAGTGGTGATGAAAGGCTGGAAGACCTCAGATCACCAGGTCTTTGAAGGTCACAGGTGACATATCTGCTCTGCAGCTAAAGGTGGATCTTAGAATCCTGGAACCTCCGTAGTTAATAACCTTCAGACTTCCTTGGCTAGAAGGGACCCAAGGTCAGGCAGCTCAACTGCAGCCATCACATCAATCTCCTGTGAACCCTCCTCAATCATTCCACAAACCCTCTATCTTTATCCAAGCACGCAAGGTCATCTAGCCTCTCTGAATAATTAAAGTGACAGTGAGCTCACTACTTTCTCTGCAGAAGCTCCTTTTTTTTTTTTTTGAGATGGAGTCTCGCTTTGTTGCCTAGGATGGAGTGCAGTGGTGCGATCTTGGCTCTCTGTAACCTCCGCCTCCCAGGTTCAAGCGATTCTCTTGCCTCAGCCTCCTAAGTAGCTGGGACTACAGGTGCGTACCACCATGCCAGGCTAATTTTTGTATTTTTAGTAAAGATGGGGTTTCATCATGTTGGTCAGGCTGGTCTCGAACTCCTGACCTAGAGATCCACCCACCTTGGCCTCCCAAAGTGCTGGGATTACAGGTGTGAGCCACTGCGTCGTCTCCTTCTATCTTCTCACTAGGAGAGAGTTGCCCAATTTATGCTTTCCTCACTTGGGCCCCAGAGCAGGCCACACCGGACTGGAGATCACACAAGAGTCCTTCCCAGTTGACAGTTCGCAGTGCCCCTTACCAGGGGGAGGTAAGCTTGAGCAAGGCCACTCACCAGATGTGGTGGGACCTCCTTAGACTGTGTTCCTGCAGGGGACATACTGGGGATTTGGAATCCTTTCCCTTGTTACTACTCAGTTTCTGCATCTTAGAGACAAAGTGGTCCAGAAAGGCAGAAACACATCAAGAGTCTAACACATGCTCGTTCCAAAGCCCTGGCAGCCTAGAGACCCGGCTCTGAAGCCTGGAACAAGTCTCTTCCCAACTCTGGCCATAGTTTTCCCATCTGTGGAATAGATGAAACAACACCTCCTGTAATAACCCCTCTACTTATGGTCTACATTCAGTCTCTGGATTTTGACCCTGCCTCTGTGAGGTTGGCGGCTGTGATAAAGAGATATCCAGAGAAGTTCAGGGGCTAACCCAAACGTACACAACGAGAAGTGGCATGGGCTGGCCTTGCTCTCCTCTTACCCACACTCCTTCCCCTCTCTGGCCTCGGTGCTGTTCTTGAACTCACCAAGCTCTTTCCAATTTCCCTTAGCCTGAAATGTTCTCAGCCCCTCGCTCAGCTGGCTCCAAGGCATCCTGTGGCTCTCAGCCTCCCTGCACACCCAGCCCCCACCTTCCTGTGCTCCTGGCAAACTGTCCCCTTCACCCTCATTATGATCTGTGTTGTGATCTCTTGTATGACTATTGTTTAATTCCGGTCTCCCTCAAAGCTCTATGAAAACAGACACCTCACCCTCCCTTGTCCACTGCTGTATCCCCTTGTATCTCAGAGCTGCCCTAGCACACAGCAGGTTCTAAATAAACAGCTGGTGAATGAACCAATGACGCGCCAGGAGAAAGAGCCCAGCCTGCCTTGGGTGATGAAGAGGATCTATTCCGCCCTCACAGAATCCACAAGAGAATAGGCTGGATGCACATGGCAACGTGTCCCATGCTACTGAGAAGAGCAGTGATCAGAGCTACGTCACCTGAGGTTTACTACATGCCAGGTGTTCTAATGGCATTTGCAGGCATCGACTCATTTAACCCTTGAGGTTGGAAAGCATCTAACTGTCCAGTTTTTACAAATGAGAAAGCAAAGGTCCAGGGCCATTAAATAACTTGCCAAAGATCACACAGTCAGGAAGCAACAGACCCCAGGTCCAACAGCAGCACGAAGCCTGAGCCGCTGAATGAATGGTGGAAATTAAGGCTCTGTGCTGGCCCAGACCATGAGATGTCCCCAGCTGGGCCCTGGCCCCTGTGAGACCCTGAGTTCAATCCCCAGCCTCCTGGGACTGTTTTTCCCTTTAAACAGTCATGGGTGCCTCAAACAGGCTTTGGGTCAGAGCCTGATGACTTCCTGGGATGGACAGGAGCCCATGGGATGGCTGCCTAGGAGCCCAGAAGCAAACCTCTGCGTCCTATCTTCCCACACCAGAGTGGGTAGCAGGGACCACGAGGCAGGGGTGAGGAGCTCAGAGTTTCAGTTTAGGGCAACTCAGGCAGCACTCATGGGAAGCAGCTCAGAGCACCAAGAGGGCACAAAAGATCCTTGTCCTGGCTCGTCGCCTCCCACCTCCACCTCCCCACCTTCCACTTGCCCTCTCCTTACCACTGACTTCTGACAACTCTGAGAGCCGACTGAACACCCAGTTGCCAACATTGAATGGGGCCCTTGGGAAGACATCCTCCCATTTAACAGATGAGGTGATTGAGGCCTGGCTTAGGGAATGGTGAGGCTGATGGGTAGAGTCTCTTAATTCAGACAGACCTAGTCCTTCCATACAAGCATCTCCAGAACTCATGCTAGAGAGCAGATTCCGGGGAAAATGGGGAGACAGAGACACAGCTGAGCAAGACACCAACACTCTAAAGGGGGAGAAACCCATTTGGCCAAAAGAGCCACAAGGAAAAGTTAAAAGCTAAGTGCTGCAGAGCAGTCATAAATCAGCAGCGTGCTGTGAGCTCCTCGGCTCTCAGCCAGGGGCACTCCAGGTATTGTGCCAGGCCATCCACTGACAAGAGTGGGCAACATTTCAGCCTCCTCCAAAACCTGCCCGCCAGCAGCAGGAGAGCTCAGGAAGCTTCTAGCCTCCCAGGCAGAGGTCAACACACGTGAGCTGCGTTGTCCTGAAAGCCATGGCACCGAGCAGCATGCAGATGGAGCCCAGTAGGTGCTCACGTCCACTGAAAAAGCAAAGGCAAAACCTACTGTCCCGGGGAAGCCCCGGGGTCCCCACATGGCCACAGAGAAGGCCCCTTCCAGGTGAGCAGCTTCTCTCCTCCCACTGGGAACATGGAAAGGCACTGGCCATGAGGGGCCGATGGGGCTGCTGGGGCACAAGGTCTGCCCCAGGGAAAGCAAAAGACACTGTCCTGGGATTTAAGAAGCTGCCACTGAACCGGTTCTCCCACATCATCCTCCAGGCTGTGGGACCGTTAGGCTGGGCGGAAGTGGACTCCAGCCAAGGGGATGTTCCCAGATGTCATGCTTTCAAACTGGACCCGCCCTGAAAGGCAGGCGGGGACAGGCCTGCGCCCCGGGAAAGCCCTGGATAACGACTCAGGATGGCATGCAGGCCTCTCCTTGGCAGGGGACGGCCATAGGTTTCCCTGGCAAGGGTGCCCACAAATGCCTGTCCCAGGAAGGAGAGCCTGGGCGTGGAGGTTCTGGGCAGCTGAAGGCAGAGAGATCCATCCCTTCCCTGGCTACCCACCCCCACCCCAGCAATGCCTCCCAGAACCCTCCCTAGCCGTTTTCTTAAGTCCCCGCTCCCAGGTCAGGGCCCTGTGGCCAATTTCAAGGTCTTTTTCAGGAGCTCACTTCCCAAATAAAGTTGTAGGGGGTGGGGGATGCGGGAGCCCCAGATCCACCTCAGGGTGGTCCCCACAGGACTTGGGCCCCTTTCGCCAGACAGTTCGGTGGGAAGGAGGGATGGTTGGTACCCCAGGCCCGCTGGGCTGTGACAGCTGGTGCACCCCCTCGGCCTCCCTTTCTCCCCGGGCTCCCCCACCTTGAGATAGTCGTTCTCCGAGCGCAGTTCCTCTAGCTCTCGCACGAAGCCGCCGGGCCCGCAGTCCAGCATCTCCTCGGTGAGGTCAGAGAAGGCAAGCGAGGCGCTGAGCGGCAGGCGGCTGCTGCCCACCGACGACGCGGCCACCGACGGCTCGTCCGGGGAGGCGGGCGGGCGCGGGGGCTGCTGCGCGGACGGCGCAGGCTGGCCCGGCTGCCCCGTGCGGACCCCTGCCGGGCCCCCGGCCGCCGACTCTGCGTCGCTGCTCAGCGCCAGCTCCAGGCCCAGCAAGCGCGCCTCTTCCGACGCGCAGTCCGACACCTCCGAGCTGCTGTCCGTGAGGCTGGGGGGCGGCGGCGGCGGTCGCGGCCCCGCACCCGGGCGCGGGCGGCCCTTCGCACGGACCCCGGTTCGGACCCCGGCCACCCGCGCCCCCGCGCCCCGAGCCCCGGGCGCCACCGCGCGCCCCTTCTTGTCGGGCCGTGCGGAGGACGCAGCGCTGCAGGCGACGGCTGCGCCAGGGCCTGGGCCGCGGCGGCCCTTAGCCAGCGACCAGCCGGCCACGTCTTTGGGCCGGGCCGGCGACGGCGCGCGGTGGCTCTTTCTCCTCTCCGGGGCGTGCGCGGACGCGGGCTGGGGGCCACAGCCCCGGACCTGGGGCTCGGCCGCCGGCGCCTCCATCGCGGCCTCCGTCGGCCTCAGTGAGCCGCGCGCATGGCCCAGGCCCGCCCGGCCTCGACGTCCCTGGGGAGGGAGCCGGCGCGGCTGCGGCTCCGGGCGCTCGGGCAGTGGCTGCTCTTGGCCCACCTCGGCCCCGACACTGTGTCCCCGCCCCACGGCCCGCCGCGCGGTCTCTCCGCAGCTCTGGGCTCGGAGAGTGCGGCCCGACCGCCTCCAGGCGCCCCGGCTCCGGCTGCGGCTCCGCCCGGCGCCCGCCCCCTCGGCCTCGCCGCGCCCCCGGAGCGCGCCCGGGACCCCGCCGCCCGCACGCCGATCGCTCCCTCGGGCTGCGAGTCCGACTGCTGCCCGGGCCCCGGCTCCGCCCGGCGCGGCCCGCCCCCCGCGCAGCCCCGCCAGCTCCCCGCCCCGCCGCCTCGGCTCGGGGGCGCGCGGTTCCGCGAACAAAAGGCGGACGCGGCGGGAGCGGCGGGGAGGGACGCAGGCAGGGAGCGAGGGAGGGATCTGCGAGGCAACAGCGACCCCCTCGAGGGTCAGGCGGGCGCGGGCAGCCGCGGCCCGGCCTCCCTCCTCCTCCGCTCCGCCGCCTCCTACCCTGCCCGCCCCGGGAACGCACCCGGCGGCGGCCCCCCTGCGTCCGGCGTCCTGGCAGGACCCGCGAAAGCGGTGGGAGCGGGGACTCCCGGGCCGAGGCCGGGCGGACCTCAGTTTGCAGGAGCCCGCATCCATGCACGCCTCGCGCCTCGCGCCTCGCCCCTCGCCCCTCGCCCCTCGCCCCACGCCCCACGCCCCACGCCCCACCCCCCACCCCCCACCCCCCACCCCCCCCCCCCCCCGCCCCGTGCCCAGCCAGCCCGAAAACCCCCCCCACCGCCCGCCCCCCCCGGGCCCCCAAACCAAACCACCAAAGCGGAACCCAAAAAACCACGGGGCAC